>CAIGRL010167479.1:0-21248 GCA_903798325.1 Fraxinus xanthoxyloides | reverse complement strand
TTTTTTTTTGAAAACTTTGAAAGTATGTATGAAGTTCCTATAAATCTATCAAGTATAAGTTGTCTAGTTAAAAATTGAAATTATGAAAAATAGTCTAATTTTTACATTTTAAAAACTTGAAAATTGTATAATTGATCAATTGTAGGAAATTTTATAATTTTTGATGTGTGATATGTATTATTTTTTTTATCAAATAATTATTAGAACGATTAGAAATTTAAAATAAGAAAATACTTTATTCCACGTCTAGTCGCACTTTACACATTTTAAAACATTGAATAATACAAAGAATTAAGCGTTGAGGTCATGCACGTGATTAGTGTAAGTTGAGCACACATAAAATAACAATTCATCAGATTAAGATGTGGGTTTTATGTGAAATGAATACATACATTAATAAAAGGACAAATCTAAACCCAAAATATATAACAATTACATGACTATAAATAAGCCAAAATAACATGAAAATAAGTGCTTAAAAGTATTCATATTAAAAGCCAATTATCAATGAACGATGAACTGCATTAAAAAAAAGTGAATTAAAATACCTTATTTTGTTAAAGTTTCGAATTGTCGAAATTTGAAGCCTAACAACTTGTCTGTCTTATAGTTTTTGGAGGATTTGGGTAAAGTTAGAACTTCACAACATTACTCTCAATTCCATATGTGTTCACGAAACAAAAGATTAAAGGTTTAGCAATTCTAAATTATTTATGACATTTCATTTTCGAACTTTGGACTCTGAATCCTTATATTGATTAATATTATTTTAATATTTATTTAATGTGGATATTTTTTTGAAAATATAGAATTTAATTAATTTGTGTACCTGCAAAAATATAATAATTTCGTTAAAATATAAACACATAGATGTTTTAGGAATTACTCTTTTAGCGTACTTTACAAAAATTCTTTTGCGTTGATCTTCTTGATTCCACATTAAAATCCTTTGACCTTCAAAATAATTTTTTTTTTTTTTATAATTTATCGTGGTTCTTATTTTGAAGTCACCAAACGGACCTAGTCAGATCAAATTAAACCAAGCTCCAATAATTAATATACATCCCGGTTACTACACCGAAAATAGCCTTTTGCAACATGTAAAATACAATATTCATTGATTAAATGTTGTTAAAAGGGTCTATCGCAATATTTTAGCAAGTGAATATTGCTATTGGCTAACATAATTGAGCGTTCACAACATTTTTTTAAATAAATGTTGCCAATATCGCTTTTTGCAACGTTTTATAAATGTTGCAAAAAGTTAAAATTTTTGCAACGTTTTTTGAACTTTTTGAAAACTGAATCTATAGCAACGCTTAGGGTATGTTGTTAAAACTCTCAATATAAAACTTTTTGCAACGTCTATTGACTGTTGTGAAAAGATTACGAGATGTTATCTTCGTACTTCAATTTTTCTTTGGCGAAGTTTAATTTTGAATGTAATTATGGTTTTTCTTTGGTTTGAGTGATAACGGGTAGGAATTTTGAGATTGTGGTGCGTGAATTTTGTTTTTTGTTGCTTCACATTTACTAGGTTTTTATTTGGAGACTGAATTTTGAGTAAATTGGGCATTTAAAGCGTGGTTTGATTTGTCTTTCGAGAACTTGAAGAGAAACTAGATAAATTTGAACTTGCCCTCTACTATGGCATGCTTGAAGGTGTATCAAAAGATATCTTTTTACTTGTATACAATGCAAATCTGAGGTGGTTGTTTGTTTTTTGGAGCAGTAGGATATAAGATCAGGTTCATTTTCATGGAATTTCGTGGAAAGTTTAGCAGCATTGCGACTTTTTTGTGATCTTCGTGATGTGCTAATTTCTTTTTGTAAATGACCCACTTAAGGTAATTAACCATATTTGGTTTCTAAATGAAAAGAAATATTGAATTTATTTGAATTAAAGCATGCGCTCAATTACCTAAAGTGGTAAGGTATGAGATTTTAATTATTATTTTACTCAATTTTTTAATTTTAAATTCAGAAAGAATTATGAAATTTTAATTGATTAGTATTAAAATAATGTTTTTATTTCGTTATATATATGAAATGAGGGTGCCATTGACTGGGCATATATATATATAGGCATGTGTCTATAAATTTGTATTCGTGTGCACCGATTGTGTGTAGTTAAAAAAAATCTGTAGGAAAATGGATTTATTATTTTAATGGTGTTATATAGGGATTTATTATTTTAACAATTATTGATCTATTATTTTCATAGTCATTGAACAAACTAGTACCTATTTGAATGATGAGTGATTTTAACTTTAAATTTTATAGGAACATTAACAATCCTATTTACGCAAAGATTCTTTTTACAACAATAATAATAGATCAGTTAATTTAATAGAGCGATGCTTCAGGTTACGTTAAATTCTAAATTTGTCAAAGTTACTGAATAAATGGTAATGAAATAAGATTCTGGCACGTTGACTTCATAGGTGGCAAAGAACATCTCCATTTGCCATTCAAGAAAAGTAAACTTATAGGAACTCCAGATAAGTAACCCCCCATGTTCTTGATTTATACGCTACATGTATAAATGTGATACTTAAATTATTATTATTATGTGAACATGATAGTTGATCATTATGTTTTATTTCATTAATGTTTCTCATGACATATTCTTGCATGATAATACATTTATAAGCATGCATGGAATTTTCAAGACATGAATTTTTTTTAAAAAAAGATATGTATCCCAAATGTTTTTATTACGAACTGTATGCTTATAGTTAGGAAATGTGTGAGTGGAAAATGGGGCTTGGGAGACTAGTTCACACTTGACCAATGTTCAATGATAATATTAATGTTAACATTTTTGTGACACTATTGGTAGGACTCGATCAGTTTCCAAATAATAATTGCATATTCAATTTTGATTGGGTAGGCGATATACCAAGTAAGCTCAAGACGACAATGTTAAGTTTTTAAAGAAATGAAAGAAATGGAATACATATTGAGAAATGATTTTTATTTTAAAGTAAGTCTTATGCATATCATAAGTATGCATCATATGCATGATGTTTGCTTATTAAGCATTAGCTTATCCCACATTATCTCTCCCATTTTGAGATGATGAAAGTAAGATGATACGAGGTGATGATTTGTTGTGATACTAACTTAGTACTATCATATTTAAATATTGAATTCATTTTTATAATTAATGTTAATTTGATTTAATTCTTCTATATTTTGTTGACCACAAATTATTTTAAAATAATAAGTCATTAATATTTATTATGTTAAAGAAAAATATATAAATAATTTAGTATTTTATTTCAAAATATCGTAAGTACCGTAGAGATAAATTCACCTAATAGATAATAACAAACACCAAGTGAGCAATCTATCAAGTAAATAATGGAATTAATCTAAGTAAATTGAAACAAATACTCCCCTATCAATACTCCAATGATTTGGGCACCAAGATGGATGGATCGAGGCTCA
Organism: Fraxinus xanthoxyloides; assembly: GCA_903798325.1. NCBI lineage: Eukaryota > Viridiplantae > Streptophyta > Magnoliopsida > Lamiales > Oleaceae > Fraxinus > Fraxinus xanthoxyloides. The sequence continues at coordinate 17,795 of CAIGRL010167479.1, read as the reverse complement.
AATCAAGAGCTAAAAATCACACAGCACCACCAGACAAATTGGACCAAAGTTGTAACAACACGCGTTCACCTTTATATGATTATCGTTTATAATGATAATGTTTTCCCCTATATTTGATTTTAACTAATAAATTTAATGTTGTCGTAACTAATTCTTTTTCAATGAGAGACGATCTAGTGCCTATACAGTTATTTTTAATAAGATGAAACAAACTATTAAGTAAATTAAAGATATAGTTAATTTATAAACATGCTTTAAAAAATTTATTCTTTCAAAACTCATTTTCAACAACACATTCTTCAATAAAATAATATTATATTCAAAACCTTTTCTTATTTTTTAACCAAATATTTTTCATCACATCACATCATAAAATACATTTCTTCTTCATAATGTACATCAAATACCCCCAAAATTGACTTGATGATTATACCAATTTTATTATTTAGCCCTTGTTTGGGGCACATTTTTTTGACTTTTGTAGAGAAAAATTGAATGTAGGAGCAGTAAAATATATGACAACCACTGTTTAAATCTTGACAATGCAAAAAGATATTTCTTCATTCTACCATTCCAACATTTTCACTTTCCCAATTCGTTTTTCTCACTCATCCGCAGACGTACCCTTGTTGAAAGCTGCTTGACGTTGAGCTTGCCAAGACTCGTTGATCGACCGCCATTGACTTCCCTTGCCGGATACCCAACCTCGTCGTTCACCACTCTTCAGCCCGTACACTCGAAGCTGCATTTCCTGTTTATAGTAGCACCCAAAATCATAAGTTGTGAGATTTGGCCATAATTGGAGTAAACGCAATGCCTCGAGAACACAAACGTCTCACCGATCTGTTGGCTTGTACCGAGGTCGAATATAACCCGTCGACAGGTCCTATCGTAGCATTATACCAATGGTGAAGCCGAAAAATAAATGTACGAAGTTGCGAATTGGTACCACATTACGTAAATATTGACTACGTCAATTGCATTTGTGTGTTCTGTAATTTTGGCTAAATCCGAACTGTATCCATGAAAACGAGGTTTATGAAGATAATGTGAGAGCGATTGTTTAAATATTTGATTGGAGTTGGGTCTTGCTCTATCTAAGCGTTGCTTTTGTTTAGGAATGTGTAATGTTATCGAAAATGTGATTATACGCAGTGTGTTGATAATTGCTGAATGTTTTCCATAGATAGCATTTCCTCTGACATTTAGTAGCTATAGTAAGTTGTGATAAGTTGTTGTGCTTGTTTGTAGAGAATTTGTAACGAATATCTCATCAATATTCTATCTTGATACTTGTATAGTCAATTTATGTCAAGAAAATCCCATACTTAGCTCAATTCAATCACATGAAAATGCACAAAGGGATTTACATTTCCACAGTTATCAACTCATTTGTTTTTGCATTATTGTGTAACTGTTATTGTAGGAGAACAACGACTACAAAGATTTTAAAAGATAAAGATGTAAGTGAGATCTAGATCCGATGTCGTCAACGTTTTGGTGACATTTATAACGATGACAAGTACGCAATGAAATGCATGCCGATATGAATGCACATGAAATGTGGCGAAGTGAGTGAGATAGACTTCGTGATTATATGTCACAATAATAATGACGCTATAATTTTTTAAGGATGTGCAATATTTTGCACATGTATAGTGTAATAAGAGCATAGACAAATAAATTGATATGGGGGTGTTCGATGCACATTATTGGTGAAAGAATGTATTTTACATAGTGATGTGATGGAAAATATGTGATTAAAAAAAAGAAAAAATTTGGATGAGATGAGAATTTTTTTTTATTAAAAAATGTGTGATTGAAGATGAGTTTTGAAAGAATGTGAATCAAACATGGTATGTGTTAGCATCAATGAAATTCCAATCGTACACGTCAATGGACCTGTTCATATGAAAAAAGTCTTCATTTTTCACGTGGTGTCTTTGCATTGCCAACAGTTTGAAGAAGATGAGAGGAGGGCAAACATGTAATTTTACACACAATTCATTTGACCAAAAACAAAATTCACTATAGAGGACCCCATGTGATGTGATATGAAAATGCATTATTGGGGGGAGGAGAATGGGGATCAAACGGAAATTTAGTACACTAATTAATTGATGCTTTAAAATTAGAATTAGAGACTCTTATGCACTTTTAAAGGGAATATAAATTATTATCTACTCATTCGTATCAAAATTAACTTGAAGCCTCATATGTTACCTATATTCTTTTTTTCCTTCATCTTCTTTGATTTGAGATTCCAACACCGGAGGTATTATGATTTTTATTCTATTTTGTTATCATCTTATAGTCAAACTATCCAAATGTCTTATTTTGTCATCATTCATGCATACTAATTCATCCATAAGCATGCATGAAATTTCATGAAATAAGGAGTTTTTAAATGTCAATGTGAGAAGAAATGCTTTTAAAAGGATATTTATCACAAATGTTTGTATTACGAGGTGTATGTCTATGCCATTAAGGTATGAGTGATAAATGGGGCGTTGGGGACTGGGGTACCCAATTAATGTTAAATGTTAATGTTAATGTTAATCGATTTGCAATATTACCGATAGGTTTGAACGAGTTCCAAATAACATGGCCTACTGCATTTTGATTGGTTATTGCGATACATCAAGTGAGCTTACAATGTCAATGTTAATATTTTTAAAGAAATGAAATAAAATTGGATACATATTGAGAAATGCTTTCTATTTTAAAGTAGTTCATATACACATCATAAGCATGCATTATATGCATCAGGTTTGCTACTAAGCATTAGCTCATCCCACATTATCCCTCTCCCCATTTACAAATGACGATGGCAAGATAATTCAAGCGGCGACTTGTAGTGACACAGACTCAGTACTATCACATTTAAGTATTAAACGGGTTTTTATTATTAAAAGTTAACATTCATTGGTATTTATTATAATGAAGAAAAAATTAGTTGTTTTTCCGCATTTATGATTTTATGAGGAAATTAAATTATAATAATTCCAGATCTAGGTACCTCGATTTAGAGGTGTTACCAAAGTAACCTACTCAAATGGACTACAACAACTACCCCAAACCTACCAAGAGAAGCTACACACAAATGGCAGCAAGAGCAGACTAAAACACGGGAAAAACGTGCTGGAAGTAGAAGTTGGGAAAACTCAATCTGACGATCAGGTCGTCAATATAAAACTGGCAAAGAATAGAGCAGAGACGCCAACCCACAAAAGGGCACGAGATAGAGGCCAAAGGCGACAATGAGAAACAACCAAGAGAAAGGTCAAAGGCACATCCAATGTCAAAGGAAAGATGAAGCCCCGTATGTCTTAACACAAAGTAGAGACCCTATTTAAATACTCCCCATTTAAGTAATGAGTCGAGCCCGTAGAGTAGTCTTGGTTAGGCTAACGCTATACAAAAGATTTTACTCATAATATACCCCACGGGATGATGGTCCAGTATGAATATAGAAATCTTGAAATCTCAGTGCTCATTTGAGATTTAGACAAATCAAATTGGTTGTTTAAACTTGTTAGACTCTAATACCATATCAAGATCAAACTATTAAACATTGATTCTTATTTATTTTTTTTAATCAATGTGAACTTTTATTTTTAACAATTTTTTGAATATGGTTTCATGAGAATCAATTTAAGCCTTGACTCGTAAGGCAAACACTATCCAATAGATTTTACTCATAATATAACCCACAAGATGATGTTCTGGTTTGAATACAGAAATCTTGAAATCTCAATGCTCATTTCAGATTTAGACAAATCAAAATGTTTGTTTAAATTTGTTGGACTCTAATACCATATCTAGATCAAACTATTATACGCAGATTCTTATTTTTTATTGATAAGAAATTTTATTTTTAACAATTTTTTGAATATGGTTCCATGAGAATCAATTTAAGCATCGACGGTTTTCATTGAAACGATATTAGAAGTTAAGACATGAATTGTGTAAATTTAAAGAACTATATCGATGACATTGTTATCATATGATTCTGCTGACGCATAAAAATGCAACCCAATTAAATGACCCAAGGAATGCAGTCCAATTAAATGGTCCAAGGAATGAAGCCCAATTAAATGATTGAAGGATGTGGAACCCAATTGAAAGGTTTGAAGGATGGGCCTAAAAGAGACCCGAAGCAGAGAAATATAGTAAAGACCTATCATAAACCTATCATAACTCATGCCTATTAGACGCCCAAACGCTAGGCGATTATGATGCTTCAGGGCGACGGTGCCTTCATCGCCTAAGGCTACAAAACGTCCAAGACCAGGGCGAGTTGTCATTATGAATAACGGTTATTAAGGCAGTTAATGGGCAATCTTATCACGTCCCATGATCCAAAATCTCAACTACAAGCGGTTAAATAGTGGAAGTAGTGACAGCAGTTAAAAATGAAGTTACAAGCAACTAAGCCATGATGAAGAAGGTGAGTAGTTACATGACGACAAGCGGTTTTTAGGTAGTTCTCCAATAACGGCCGTCAGAGGAGTATAAAAGAGAAGATGATGCATGGAAGAAAGGGCCCCGAATCAAACACTCTCAAACAGAGAATATGTAATTTTTATTGCATCTGTCTGCTTGCGCCCCTTGGATGCATTTAGTTTCTCACCAATTATAAATCTTCATCAATAAAACACTCATTTTGGGACTTTGTTTTAAGAGATTTGTTCCTTACACAATTGTTTGAATTATCATTTAATTGTTAGCGAGACCCGACTTTCCGTGCGAAACAAATTCTTTCATGGTAGAGAAAATAAAAATTCAACATCATTTGATTTCGATTTGTATTTTAAAAGCTGTAAAAAAATATCAAAAGCATATTCTTTATGACCATGTAAATTTATTTATGAACTTTATAAATGGCCAATAAATAGAGAAATTAGAGTCCTATTATAGATCCAAAGATACATTCCAAATTCCTAGTTGTCATCGACCCCACTACACATAGAAAACTGAGGCCAACCCTCTGTCTTTTCGCTTTTGGTGAACTTCAAGTGAAATTTAAATCTTCATCAATAAAACACTCCTTTTGGAACTTTGTTTTAAGAGATTTGTTCCTTATACAATCGTTTAAGTTATCTTTTAATTGGTAGCGAGACCCGACTTTCCGCGCGAAACAGGTTCTTTCATGGTAGAGAAAATAAAAATTCAACATCATTTGATTTCTATTTGTATTTTAAAAGCTGTAAAAAAATATCAAAATTATAATCTTTATGACCATGTAAATTTATTTATGAACTTTATAAATGGCCAATAAATAGAGAAATTAGAGTCCTATTATAGATCCAAAGATACATTCCAAATTCCTTGTTGTCATCGACCCCACTACACATAGAAAACTGAGGCCAACCCTCTGTCTTTTCCTTTTGGTGAACTTCAAGTGAAATTTGAAATGCAGACTTCAATGCCACTGTGTGTTTTTTCATTCTTGGACACTTCTCACTATTTGAAATACCCTCTTCATTTGGGGGTTGAATTTTGGGTAGAGTCAGCTCATCATACTGAGGTTTATGCGGGGTGTGGGTGCGGTGGGGTATACCCTTATCTTTTTGGGGTGTCCTAGAAAAAGGTCCCATAAAAAAATATATTTTTATTTTCTTGTCTTGTAATGAATGGAATTAGGATAGGACATAAGAATATTGACATTCTGCCATGCAGAAAAATCGCCGCTGCTTAAGGAGCAAGTTCCGTGTAGACTCGTGTACTCTGAAGAATATTGATGTGCCATTTTTGTAGTTTAGTTATTCAAGCTAGTCAGAGAAAAGTTGAAATTATAATAATTTAAATAAAATGAAAAAACTCTAGTCTAGTAATATGAAAACAATTTTATTTTTATTTTTATTTTTATTTTTATGATGATAAAGTGCTTGATGAAAGATCTTATTTTGTGGTAGACAAGAGGTTGTGAGAGTTGTTGGCGGTACACATGAATAAAATAATCAACTTACTGAAAAAATTCGTATAATTTTCGACGGAAACAAAGTTTTGCAAGTTTTCCTGAGAAGTTAGAACACAAGAATTTTTTTGGTTTAAATTATGATAAAAATAGTTTAGGGCCAAATCCCATGGGTAAATACAAACATTTTTCATCAATTATACAAACAATATATAGAGCATGTTTTAGCTTAATTTTATTGTAAGAAAGTATTTTGAAATAGTGGATTGATGGAGAATGTGTGGTTAAAAAGTGAATAAAAATTTTGAATTTGCATATAATATTATTTTAAAAAATATATATAATTGAAAAAAAGAGAGAAATAATATATTCTTAAAACAATGAGAATCAAACCCCGAGAGTCTTGATTAGCAAGTTGAGAATCTTGATTTTCCATATGAAATGACATGTTGACTACAGAAAAAGATGTCGCTTGTATAGGAATAACTAGAAAAATTTAATTAATTTTTCCATCTTTTTAAAAACATTATCTTTAAGACGGCTTGTAATTTACCATATCAGTAGACAAATTTCAAATTTAAATCTTTATGTACTCACCCATTTATGAAAATATTCCTAGTAACGCTCCTCTTTTACCCTAACATGTAACCTACAAAAATGGCATAGTACCATGTTTGTTCACATGAACCTTGAAACAATCACAACATGCAAGAAGACAATTATAGTGACATAAGCTTTTTCATCCTCTTCTCTATATAAAATGCACTTCCAAAACACCAGCTGTTTATAATTTGAATAAGAATCCATGGAGATTAATCAATTCAAACACACAGTTTCTCGCATTTTCTCTTCTTCTTTTACTTCATGCCAGTTCAGAACCCTACCAGATGCAATAGAACCCTCCATTATCAACCCTAAAACCAGTCAAAATCGCCATGATAATGAACTTCTTTCTTTCAAAAAGCCTCCAAATAATGAATCCAAGAATCCCAAGAAGTCTCTATTTTTGGTTTCTGATACAACTGGAAAAAGGTGTCCTCCTCTGACGCCAGTTTCGGGTTTGAATTTGAAAGGCAAGGATAAAGAAAGTTCGAAGAATTTCATAAACATCAGTTCTTCATCCAACAGTGGGTGGTTTAGCGATGAAAAAACTGAAGCTGATGCAGAAACAAACACGTTTTTTAGCCTTACATCTACAGGTTCCTGTGAGTCTTTTACTGAATCAAGCCGGAGAATTGATAATTCTGTACTCACTGATCAATGCAGCCGGAAAACCACCAAAAATAGCTGTAAAACATTTCAAAACCCTGTTAAATCCGCTCCAAAGGGGCAAGAAACCAGCAAAGAGAGGAGAAAAATGGAGCTCATGGGGCCTAAAAAGATTGTCCCTGAAGTTGGTTTTCGTGTTTTTGATATTTCAGCTGAGATTTACTACAGTAATTCCAGGAGAAATAACCAGAAAACCTCCCGGAAAATGCGAAAGACACGTAGAAGAACAACGAATTCTTTTCGATTTGTGGGGGATTGGACTGAAGAGAGTTATGCAATGGAGAAATGTTCAAAGGATCCACGCAGCGATTTTAGGGCCTCAATGGTGGAAATGATTGTGGAGAAGCAGATATTTGGAGGCAATGATCTTGGGAAGCTGTTGCACTGTTTCTTGTCATTGAATGAAGCTTCTTATCATGGAATTATTTTTGATGTTTTTTATGAGACTTGTGAAACATTATTTTCTAACTGAATTTGGATTAATGTTATGTATATGTATTGATGTTCTTTGTTGTCGTTCAATGTCAAATTGTGCTTCTCGTTTCTTCTCCTCTTCTCTCCCTCCCGATTATTATGCCTTGCGTAGTTTCGCTAAAAATCAAATTTTTATTAAATTTTTTATAAAAGTTAAAGAAATATGAGACCTAAATATTGATAAAAGTTGTGCATTCCACAAAATATGACTGAAAATGAGCTTAGCCCCTGTTTGTTTACCATTTTTATAAACTCTGTTTTCTACCGTAAACAATCTCATCTACATATTCACTCAATAAAATATTCCATACACAAACCAATAAAGTTACTTTAAATTTCAACCACACTTACTCCATTTCTCTACCAATAATTGTAGACAAACAGACTCTTAATATACTATATACTTTTCCTCTTCACAATTCGGCCTGATTTTGGGGGTACTTTGAGAAATTTGTACAAGCAATTTTTTCTCATATATGAAGGTTATTATAGTCTTGTGTTATAATATAAAGAAAGCAAAGATAGACGTGAGTCAAAAATGAAAAAAAAAAACACGTAATAATTCTCATTGTTATAGTGTTATTGTACAGTGGTACCGTGAAAATGTATAGAGCTCTCACGAATTTTTAGTCACGTGACCACTTGACCTTAAGTCTAGCAGTCGAGTGAATGTTAAATTAAACTCTTGAAACTTTCTTGTTCAAGTTTCTTTTGCACTTGCCCTTTAAAAAAATTGGTTCCACTTTATTTTTATTTTCTGATCAATAATTTTAAGTGGGCCGAGTTTTAAACAGAAAATTCTTTTGCCCAAATCCATCTTATTGTTTGTAAAGCAGTGGAACAGGTCCAGAAAAGTTTATGTTCTCAAAATAATTGGGCAACCCACAAAAACTACCCTTAAAATTAAGAGCCCTTTAAAAATCATATGAAAAATATTTTAAAAAGTAAAAATTATTGTGCAAAATAGATGTCATTCTTTTATTAAAAAGTGACATTATTTTTATTAAAGTAATATATGTCACCTCACTTTCTTTATAATGGAAATTTAAATCACATTTAGCACAATACAAAATAAATTAACATATACAAGAAATAATTATAAGTAAATTAAAAGTTTATTCAAAAATGTATTATTCTATTATACATTGATAGTGTGTGACATTTTAATTAAAAAGCGACACAACATGCTATTTCACTTTTTACTTAAAAGATTACAAATCACGTAACTTTACTTTTATGTGGAAAACAATTCAATAGAGTGAAACAACATTCTTTAGAAAGATTAATGATCTTTGTTTCTGTGGCATTATATATGGAAGCAATTCAATGACAAATACTTAAAAAAGTGAGAAACACCCACCAAAACCTTTGAATAGATTTAGGGGTGGTTGATTTTCTACATATTGTCTTTATGCTTCACTTGTATTAATTAAATATATAACATAACTTTATTTTAGGAACATAACCTATACAAGTTGGGGAAGTGACCAAAATTCAAAAAACTGATGAAAATTCAAAAAAGAGACTCAAAAAAGTGAAAAATGCTAGCCAAAACCTAAAAATAGATCCACACGTGATTGATTTTATTCTACATGTTCTCTCTTTATATTTATGTTTCACTTCTATTAATTAAATATGTGATAGAATTTCTTTTTAGAAGCATAGCACCCTATAAATTGGAAGTTAGAGAAATTCAAGAAAGTGATAAATTCTAAAAAAAAGTGACAAATTACTTTCATGTCAATAATTCAAAACCACTGTACAGTCTACACATGAAATGCATGAATCGTCACTTATAATCGTGTATGAGATAATGTATCCAATATAATAATAATCGATCCTATATGTAAATGACCACATGATTAACATATATATACTCTATTCATACACAAATTAGCCAAAAGCTTAATTTGTATAGTGCTAACAGAACACACTTATATGGATAACGAGTAGTTGAGTGAAAGAGTCCTCACTAACCTCAGCAAATACTCAACTCTTTCATGGGTGAAAAAAGAAAATCAAGAACTAAAGCGCAGTGGGAATCACAAATATCAAGAAATATGGAGAGCTAAATTTAATACATTTATCACCGTCAGACAACTCTCAAATCTAAATGGTATGTTACAAAAACAAACAAACATTTCTAAAATGCAGCAATTTTTAAATTTAAAAGCAAACAAACGTCTCAATTTTGAATCATTAAGCATGTTGATAAATGTTTGAACAAATCGGTGCCACACTATATGAAGCTAACACATTCTTGGTTGCTTGTTAGGAAGAGTTCTTAATCATAAACTACTACATTAACACATGCTCATCACCATAAAGATTCAAGAGAAAGCCCGCCTTACCTTGACGTCAAATGTTAAGATAGATGAGTTAAAATTGAACAATACGGAATTCTATGTAGCAGACTATTCGAGTATAAGGGAAAAAAAGGTTTCGTCGTTAGTAAAACTGTTAGAATTTGGGTTTGACCCGCATTCTTTGTTGAAAATAATTAAAAAATTCTAATTGAAGTGCACGTCAAGAGGAATTTAGTTTGCAATGCTATTGAAGTCTTATTCAAGTCGAAATTCTATTTGGAAGCCCTACTAGGAGTTGTAATTTGTATTGGATTTCAAGAGGTTGGAATTATGAATCGGGAAGAAAAGTTACCACATTTTTGCTAGCCTATCTCTAGGTGGCTGCTCGAGCAACACCTGCAGATATTCTCCTGAGATATGGTCACTCACATTTCACTCGAGCGGCGGACCTGTCGCTAGTCCGTCGCTCGAGCAACAGTGTTATCCGACCCTGGCTCTTTTCACATTTTAACACATTTTTGGCATTCTACTTCAACTACAACTCATCTATTAGGTTTGGATGTCACCTACATGTTCCTTAAAAATATTACGCTCTTCTATATAATTTTATGGAGTGAAAATTATGTGAGAAAAGTGATTATTAACTTTTAGGATCATTGTAATATTTCTCCATCTTCATTATTTGTCGTACAACAAAATCTGATAATTTCTCTACCATATTTTCTTGTCTTTTTTTATTCTTTTACTTGTGATCAAATACTTCATTATTGTGCTATATAACTTTAATATATCAATCTGGTGGTTGATTTCATATTAAATGGTATAGAGCAATACGTGATCCTTGAATCCCCAATAATTAGTATCAGAGATTCTTGGCAAAATTAACGCAACAAATGGTATCCGAGCCTAGGTTCAACAATTCTGCAAGAGCGCATGATTTGATTGAGGTTTTTGTTCGTGATGGCTTCCATGAAGTATGACATTCTGCTTTCGGATCGGAATACTAGATTTGACCGTGAAGGTTAAGATGCGTGCAGTACTTGCACAGTAGGATTTGGATGATGCGTTATTTGAAATTGACAAGATGCCCGCAACTTTGACCGTAGAGGAGAAATCACGAAAGGGTAAAAATGCAGCTTTCACATTCATCTTCATCTATCGAATATCATTCTTCAGGACGTTTTGATGGAAGATTCAGCAGTTGCTGTATGGTTGAAGTTGGAGTAATTGTGCATGATTAAAAGTTTGACAAGTATATTGCATTTCAATCAGCATTTATACTCTTATCGAATGGCAGAAGGAGGATGATTGGAAGATCGCCTAGCTGTATTTAAGAAGATAGTCTATGATTTGGAAACTTTAGTAGTAAAGTATGATGAAGAAGATTTTACCTTGATCCTATTGTGTTCATTTCCCGCTTCGATTTCTTTATTTATAGATATGATCTTGTATAGTTGTGATACTCTCACTATAGAGGAGATGTATGATGCTTTATTTTCAAAAGAGAAGATGAAGTATCTAGTTTCTCAAGTCAGAGATGAAGAATGCCTGATTGCTCATGGTCGGAAGGGGCTGATCGAACTCTAAATTCAGTAATCAGATTTGTAACTACTGCANGCAGAAGGAGGATGATTGGAAGATCGCCTAGCTGTATTTAAGAAGATAGTCTATGATTTGGAAACTTTAGTAGTAAAGTATGATGAAGAAGATTTTACCTTGATCCTATTGTGTTCATTTCCCGCTTCGATTTCTTTATTTATAGATATGATCTTGTATAGTTGTGATACTCTCACTATAGAGGAGATGTATGATGCTTTATTTTCAAAAGAGAAGATGAAGTATCTAGTTTCTCAAGTCAGAGATGAAGAATGCCTGATTGCTCATGGTCGGAAGGGGCTGATCGAACTCTAAATTCAGTAATCAGATTTGTAACTACTGCAAGAAGAAGGGGCACATGAAGAAGGATTGTTACATTTTGTAGAATAAAGAAATGTTGGCTGCAAGTCGATATAGGAAGCAATTAGAGACTTTAGGTGAAGCAGACCTCACAGAGAACAAGGAGATCTCTTGGCTATTTCTAACATCGAGTCTAAACCAAAGGATGATTGGATTCTGGATTCATCGTGTGTGTTTCAATATGTCCTAGTAAGGACTTGTTTACTACATATGAAACTTTTTCTAAATGTGTGGTGGTTATGGGAAACAACACACATTGTCGGGTTGTTGAAATTGGTATGGTCAGATTGAAGCTATTGAATGTGACAATTAGAATACTTCGCTAGGTTCGACGTGTTCCGGATTTGAAGAAAAATCTCATCTCGTTGTCTATCTTTGATTCAAAGGGTTATAAGTTCTTTGGTGGAAGTGAAGTTTTGAAGGTTTATAAGTGTGCCCATTTTATATTGGAAGGACATAAAATGTCTCGGTTATACATCTTACAGGATCGTACAGAATCTAGAAGAGTCAATCATCACAGGTTCAGTACTGTGGTGGACATTCAGTTTGGTACAATATCTTTAGGAGCTCGTAAATGATCGAATTTGAAGAATATAGCTCAGTGGAGTTCAGAAGATATAGATAATGCCACTTTTTCACCATCACCTGCGGTGCCATTATATTCTATTGCTAGGAATGGACCCGGTGGAAAAAAGTATGTGCATACTGATTTTGTTGAGCATACTTTCAACGTAGTAGAATGTATACAATTTAGCAAGTGACCTTCTTTAAAAGCATTTGAGTTTGATTCTTCTTTGGGGTGTGTTACAACCAATTTAGTGAATTTTAAAATCATTGTGATTCTTATGGGATTTAAGGTAATCTGCATAGTAATGCTTGGATTCATTGAAAGAGGTAGAGTATTTTGTATTTGATTGGAGAAATCAATTTAGGTTATTGTTGAAGAGTCAATTCATTCATTGCAAATGGATTTTCTTCTCCAAACGGAGAGAATTTTGGAGCTTTATTCGTTGCAGTATAATTCCTGTCAAGGTGGAGATTGTTAGAATTTAAGTGTGACATTAATTTCTTGTTGAAATAATTGAAGAATTCAAATTAAAGTGCATGTCAAGAGGAATTCAGTTTGGAATGTTATTGGAGTCTTATTCAAGTTAAAATTCTATTTGGAAGCTGTATTGAGAGTGAAAATTTGTATTGGATTTGAAGAGGTTAAAATTATGGTCCGGGAAGAAAAATCGCTGAATTTTCGCTAGCATCCCACTGGCTGGCCGCTCGAGCAACACATGAGGTTTTCTTTCTAGACTTGGTCGCTAGCCTGTTGCCCGAATGGCGCTCGAGCGACGAACTTGTTGCTCCAGCGATAGTGTTATTTAACACATTTTTAGCATTCTACTTCAACCACAACTCATTTATTAAAGTTTGGACGTCTCCTACATATTCTCTATAAATATTAGGCTCTTCTATACAATTTTATGAAATGAGAATAGAGTAAGAAAAATGATTACTAGCTTTTAGGATCATTATAATATTTCTCTATTTTCATTATTTGTGGTAGAATAAAATCTCATAATTCTCTGTCTTATTTTCTTGTCTTCTTTTATTCTTTTGTTTGTGATCAAATATTTCATTATTGTGCCATATAACTTCAACATATCAATCCGGAGATTGGTTTAATATCAAGTGATATTGAGTAATACATGATCCTTGAATTCCCCACAATTGATATCAAAGATTTTGGGCAAAATTAACACAACAAGTAGTATCAGAGCGATTCTTATATTTTGTTTGTTTTACAGGAAAAAATATTTGATACCTATGACTAAAGATAAGCCACTACTATGAATCAACTTGTTCAATTACTAATTGGTTATTATGCAAACAAATAAACAAGCCGAGCCTTTCCTTGAACTGCCTTTGCACCCCTATATAACCAGACACATAAAACACATAAAATCAAAGGTGAACCAAAGTTATCACTTTCCATTCTCTGTTTCCTTCTTCGGCAGCTACATATTTGACCACTATTACTGCCATGTTGCCGAAATATTCTCATACGTCAACGATGGGAAGTGGTACTTACTTCTGCTCAACATTGACATATCAACTATACAGATGAAACTCCTTAACAATGATAAATTTGTCATATATATATATATACATCTAGAGAGAGAGAGAGAGAGAGAGAGAGAGAGAGAGAGAGGGAAAATGGAAATAATGAAAGGTAGTATGTTGATCGGCTCAAATTAATGTAAAAATAAAGTATTTTATATTTTATAATAACGTTTCACGTGATTTTTCAAAATGGCCTCATATTCAAGGTATATAGTCTAATTTCCTCCAAAATAATTTTGGTAATGGGCTAAAAATCACGAATTTTGGCAAGAAAGAATTCCTTTCAAGGATGAAGAACTATTGCGATTTTCAATTGTTAAAGATTCATAATTCGAAATGTGTAACATATAACGAATTGGTTTAGATTGAATAAGATTAGAAATTTTACTCTCTATATTTAGGACGCGGTTAAGATTTAAATTATGTTCAAATACGTTAACAAAAGTTAAAGATGGTTTAACTAACGTCTATAAAGCTTTTACGATTTTGAAGCACCTTTTGTACTTGTTATTAAGAAGAAACCTCAATTGAAAAAGGATAACTAGGAGTATGTTTAGGTGACATGAAGTTCAAATTAATTTGTTTGTTTTATTTATAATTCTTATGTTCTTGATGTCTACAATCTTCGAATTCAAATATTCAATCATGAGACAGAGACAGAGACAGATACATAAAATGAAATTTTATTCTCAATTTAAATTAGAAAATGAACAAGGAAAATCATATCCATTATCAAATGATGTCTTCAAATTCTTGACGGGGCCATTTTATATTAACATCTCATCACAAATTTGGGAGGATTGATTGATCGACTGGGCTTCTCTTAGGAGTATTTGAATGGGAAAATTAGGCTCTCTTTACCCTCCAAAATATATTTAATTATACACGCCTTGTCATGTTGACTTTAAATAGGGTGGTTCAAAGGTTTCCCACTGCAGCATGCCTCTTGAACACAATTCAACTCAAATTTTGTAACTACACACTTCAATGCTTTTATGCTAGGTGATTGATTGAATGGCGAAGTGCTTTCCATAGTAGGCAATCGGTCGAGCCGTACCTTCAATTTATTTAGACAAGAGGCTTCAAGATGACAAAGAGTACGATCTTAGTCTTCAAGCCTATCAGTGATGTCTACATGAAATAGCTTATTGAACGAGCAAGTAGATCGGTTGTTTATGTTTTATTTGGAAGTTTGGCTGAATTAGGAGCTGATCAAATGGAAGAATTGGCACATGGCTTAAAAACGAGTTCTTGTGGGTGGTTAGATCATTCGAAGAAGCTAAAATGTTGTTCTTTTCGTATTTCAGTTTTTAGTTTTGAATTTTGAATTCATTTTGAGTTTTGTGTTTTGAGTGTCCATTTTGAGATTGCTAAAACACGTTCTTTTTGTTAATTTAAAAAATTATTTTTAAAAATAAAAAAAATAAAGTTTTGACTTGATTTTAACTGAAAACAGCCAAAACGACTTTTTTGGCGTTTTCCGTTTTCTTTGTAAATTTTAAACTCGTTTTTGGAAATTCGTTTCTAAAAATAGGTAAGTAAACGTATTTTCATTGTTTTCGAAAATTGAAAACTGAAAATGGTTTGAAAACTATAAAGAGAACATGCCCTTAGTATTCTCTTGACTCTAAATTGCATGATCCCATAAATGAAATTAACTTTGTTAAGATTTAATGTCATGTAAATGTTCCTTAGTATAAACTAAGTAACATGCCTTCTTTATTTTATTACATACTATTTATACATTGCTAATTATTTCAATAGTAACATGAGCTATTTCTAAAATATTGAATTCTCATAGGCACGGTGTATTTATATATATATATTTTTTCCTTTTTATGACACTGATTTTGAATGATTTTGCAGTTTGACCGTGAACTAACCAAATAAAGAATTTTATATTATAATGATGAGGAAAATTTTAAAAATACAGCCGGCATAACTACATTATAACCTCGACTACTTCAATGTCTCGAACAAGTCGGGTAGGATAGTGATATGAGGTGCGGGTCTGAGTTTTTGCGTTATGTTACGTGGCTGCCACGTGGCCAATTCTTTAAGTCTCATTGGATGAGGAGTAACAGTTTCTATTCCGTAATGTGTACTTAGGTCATTCTTATGTATTTTTCATATTCCAGTTTGTTAGCGATCATTTTCTAGGAAATATTTTCCTCCATTTAAAAGTAAAAAGAAAAAACAATGACAACAACAACAACATCATCATGAGAACTGTGTTCATCAATTTCGGTATATTACCAAACTTGTACTTTTCACTTTTCATATTTATTCCTATTTGGTAGATATTAAAATCAAGTTTTTAATTTAAATCAAAGTCAATAAATTAATTTTAACTACATATTTCATTCGCGCAACTTATTGATCATATCTTATAATTGTAGTTGTTTAGGACCTGTTTGGTACGACTTAAAATTCAATTAAAATTGAAAATATAGCCGTTATTGGGTTCCACTCATCTAATAAAAGTCAACCATAACGATTAGTTTTTCAATTATAATCCCATTTTAATCTCTACCAAACACCCTTTTAATCAATTATCGACTTAGTTAAAATCGCCATTTAATTAGGACGTTCAACATTTCAAAATTAGGTGTTGCTTCGTAGTTTGGATTGGCATATATATAGAAATTTAAAGTGATGTACGTCTTGATGAGGGCTACATAATAATTTAATAACGATTTAGGGGATCTTCTTCATTGCTGGTTGATTGTAGACTATAGCGATCAGTTGGTGATCAACTTACTCTTTTTTAAAAGTTTAAGAGCTAATTTGTTATTGGGACCAACTAATGACACGTGAAGCTTGTCTAAATGTGTCTAAAGGTCGTGTTTAGTCCCATTTTTTAAAATTCATTTTTTTTTCACGAACTTATTTTCAATTATATATTCTTCTAATAAAATAAATTTATACGTAAATTCAAAAAAGTTTCCTACTTTTTAACCACGAATTCTCTGAAAAAAAAAAGAGAAAATCACTTCTTCACAAAATCTATTCTCAAAAATTCTCTACATAGATTGAAAGGTATGCTGTGGAATGATCATTTAATTCCTTAAATTAGCAATGATTCAGGAGAAAATACCAACCTGAGATTTAAGATTATTTGAGCCAATTTAATAGTGTGAAAATGGATTATTGCATAACGGAGATGTGTAACGTTTTACATGAGAAATAAGAGATCTATTTACAAAACGCAAGAGATCTTTTGGCGTTACGAGTTACATAATTTTCAGATAAAAAAAAATGATTTGTAAGCATAAATCAAAGTTAAACGTTCTATTATCACTATATATCTATGTAGGGACAGATCTAGGACCGGATTACAAGCCGGACTAATACGTTAAAAAAAATTACACAAATTTTTTTTTTTACATAAAAAAAAAAAATTCTACTAAAAAAATTCAATGGGATGGAGGCTGGAAAGGGCGACAGCTTAGTTCAGCTCCCCTGATTCGTCCCTACACACACACACACACGTGTGTGCACCATGATTTTTAGTTTTGGGAGGCTAATAATGGTCGATATTGCAACAGTAGTCAACAGTAGATAGCATAGTGGTAGCTGACAGAGAGAACAACAATGGAAGTGAACAATAATGGTATTGGAGTTGGAACTAAGTAAATCATTAGAGTCTGTTCTCTTTGCCATTTTCAAGTTATTTTCTGTTTTAGATTTTTCAAAACAGTAAAAACGCGTTCTCTTTTTTATTTTCGAAAACACCCGTTTTTAAAAACAAGTTAAAA
>CAIGRL010167468.1:0-13743 GCA_903798325.1 Fraxinus xanthoxyloides | reverse complement strand
AGAGAAAATCTCGCGAATCAAACATAGCCTAAGTAAAAAATTATGTACATGTAGCATGATCCTTTCATCAAATTCAAAATGTTGGTTCTATTTTGAAATATATTTAATTGAACTCAACTCAACCGTGTATACCATGCTTACAAGTTATGTAAAATGCTTGTATGATATTTGAAACACACCATAGAAAGAGATCATCCTTGGCCACATTTTTTTAATATTATATTTTATTATTAAAACTTTTTTTTTTTATTCACGAATTATTACAAAATGACTTCTTGTTACTGTAATATGCTGTTTTTCAAGAAAGGGGAGGATAATTGCAGTATCCAAATTTGTGAACTTAACCATTTTACTCAACTCAGATTCGTAACCCAAAACATACGCACAGAGAAATTTCGAGAAATTAGTCTGTTTAATTTATAAGTTCTCTAAAAAGAAGGAATCCCAAAATATAACCGACTGAAAAGATCTCCACAATTTATTGCCTTTTCGGGAAATTCAAGCAAATGGGTTGTTCTAAAAGATTGGAAACTGCTATCTTTCTGGGGCTTCTTATTTCGATTTTTGCTGAATTAGTGGTGGGTCGGTTTGTGGTGGAAAAGAACAGCTTAAGGGTGACGTCACCGGACAGCATCAAGGGCACTCATGACAGTGCAATTGGGAACTTTGGGATTCCACAATATGGAGGTAGCATGGCAGGGACTGTGATGTACCCGAAGGAAAATAGAAAGGGCTGCAAGAATTTTGATGATTTTGGGATTTCATTCAAGTCAAAGCCTGGAGCTTTGCCTTTCTTTGTTCTTGTTGACCGTGGAGGTACATGTGTTCTTTTTGTGTATTTTGAAGTTAGATTGTAGTATATGTTTCAATTTTGAGCTTAATTTCTGATTTTTTGGATAACCCTTTTGCTAATTTTTGTCCATGAAAAATGAAATATTTGATGCGTTTAGACGTTCGAGGTTAAATGTATTATTTTTTGGGATCCTTTTACTGAATTTAGTTAATGCTAGTTTGAGGTTGACTTTGAAGCTGTTTGCGAGCTGCCCTTTTGGTAAAGTTCAATGTTATTGCTAATTTATGGATTGGGATATACTTTTGGTCAAGTCAGTTATTCACGCCAGATAGGTTATCTTTCTTGCGCAAGAGATTTTGCAATTTCAGCTCGTTTTTGTTAATAAATTATTTATTTGCACATTTGAGTTGGATTTAAGTTAGATTAAGGTCTTGACGGAGAAGCTGTACTATGAGACTATTGCAGTCTATACCATTATGATTTTTCAACCTGAGGTTGATTTTAATGTCATTGGTTTCTAATGTACTCTTCCTTTATTCTAAGAACTGTTCTCTATTTCCCTTTAGAGCAGGATATTCATTATTATCTGTGTTTATACTGGAAACTTTTGTAGAATTCTTTTGATGAATTTGGGCTTTATTCTTCTGCAATGCAGATTGCTTTTTCGCTCTAAAAGTTTGGAATGCCCAAAATGCTGGTGCTGCTGCAGTTCTAGTGGCTGATGATGTTGAGGAAAAATTAATAACCATGGACTCACCTGAAGAGGATCGCGCATCTGCAAAGTATATTGCGAACATAACAATACCTTCAGCACTGATCGAGAAAAGTTTTGGTGAAGATTTAAAGAAAGCAATCAGTGGAGGTGATATGGTAAATGTGAATCTAGATTGGAGAGAGGCTGTCCCACACCCAGATGATCGGGTGGAGTATGAACTGTGGACTAACAGCAATGATGAGTGTGGAATTAAGTGTGATATGTTGATGGAGTTTGTTAAGGATTTTAAGGGTGCAGCCCAAATTCTTGAGAAAGGTGGTTATACTCAGTTTACACCTCATTATATAACTTGGTACTGCCCACAGGCATTCACCATAAGCAAACAGTGTAAGTCCCAATGTATCAACCATGGAAGATATTGTGCTCCGGACCCCGAACAAGATTTCAGCTCTGGTTATGAGGGAAAAGATGTAGTTCTTGAGAACTTGAGGCAGCTATGTGTGTTTAAAGTGGCCAATGAGAAAAAAAAGCCATGGGTTTGGTGGGATTATGTTACTGATTTTCAAATAAGATGCCCCATGAAGGAAAAGAAATACAACAAGGAATGTGCAGAGGGTGTGATCAGATCCTTAGGTAATTATTTGCCGTTCTTTTATTAATCTCAATCACTAGCAATGGACAATTATATGTCACTGTTGCTCACATGCAGGACTTGATCGGAAAAAGATCGAAAAGTGCATGGGTGATCCTAATACTGACTCAGACAATCCTGTTCTGAAAGAAGAGCAAGATGCTCAGGTGAGTGTTTGTACTTATCTATTTTGGGAAATCATATCAATGTTTCCCTTATACGTTTCCATTTAAACTTCTTATGTGATGGTAATTGTGCAAAATGTCTGAGATTTGTAGATTGGGAAAGGATCTCGTGGTGATGTAACCATATTGCCCACCCTCGTTGTCAATAATCGTCAATATCGAGGTCTGTCTGTTGATTAAAGCAGTTCTGTTGAGCAGCACACATATATTTTTCTCTGATATATGAGCTTTGCAGGGAAGTTGGAGAAAGGAGCTGTTTTAAAGGCTATTTGTGCTGGGTTTGAGGAAACTACAGAGCCATCTGTTTGTTTGAGTGGTGGTGAGATACTTAATTCCACAATGTTGCAAATTTTGGATGATACGAGATTTAATAGATATTTATAAAGGCATTACCTTCTCAATCACAGATGTTGAAACAAATGAGTGCTTGGATAATAATGGCGGTTGCTGGCAAGACAATACATCTAATATTACAGCTTGCAAGGTTCTTTATCAATAACTAGGTATTTAGCATCTTTAGTTATTTTGATGCTCAACATTTTTACATTCTCAGGACACATTTCGAGGAAGAGTGTGTGAATGCCCTTTGGTAAATGGTGTGCGGTTTAAGGGGGATGGTTACAGCTCTTGTACTGGTATGTAAATTATTTTTCTTTATTTGCTTTTGCAAAGCTAATAGTTTCTTTAGAACTGTCTACTATTTGTCAGAATTTTTCTACTGGAAACATCTATTTTCTAGGAGCGTTTTACCGAGCCCATATACCAAAATAAATTTTCTTGCTTAATGTAACAGAATGAACATTACTTCTTTATGTAAAATGATAAAAGATGGAATAAACTAGAATATCTATATGTTTCTGTAACATGTGAATGGTTGTGGCTCAACACCACATGCATATAGTTAGTCTGCATCTGCATCTTCGTTCGAATTTGGTTTACATGATTTTTGAAATTGAAATTAGTAGCATTGGACGTTTGGCTGAAGTCAGACCATTGATGAGCTCCATGCTTTTGGCTCTTCTGCAATTCAGTACACTTGAGACCTGAAGTACAGTGGTCATAATGAACCACGTTTCTGTGCTATCATGAATAAATAGGCGTCAATTCTTTTATTTTGTAGAACACATTCTATAATATACCTTTATGCAAATACTAACAGTGGACTATTAGCAATGTCTTGCATTTGTTTGCATCATCGGCTCTCAAAGAACTCTTTCACATTTACTTCTCCCCAGCCCTCCCTGCCCTTCTTTCATAAAGTATAGACAAAAGTAGAAAAGTGTATTCTTTCATTATAATTATGCTTGATGGTCCTTTATAGTTATGTTATGGGAGAGTTGCAATGGGGCCCTTAACTTTTGTGAAAATTGCAAATGGTCCCAAATGGTTATGTTAGGTGAGTCGGCTCAACCTCGCTTTGGGGTGAGCCAAGCATGGGCTGGCTTGCTTGAAGAAAATGTCACTTGGCTTGCCCCTAGGTGGGACTGGCGAACTGCTCATTTTTTATTTTTTCTATTATAAAACCAAATATTTTATTTTTTAGCTTCTTGGCTTCTGGACAAGCCGACGAGCTGGTGAGTGGCTCATACGGAAAACCCAGCACAACTTGCCACATCACTCGCCTCTTCGGCGAGCCGATCCTGCTCGGCTCGTGTGTCACCCCACTTAACATCCCTAGTCCCAGACCCTTCTTTTTTGTCACTGTCCTCCCGAACCTTTGGGTAAAAAGTGCTAGGACTTTACCAGATTTTACATGGGCAAAAATGCCTATCCACATTTTCTCACTTAAAATGAAAAAAATAAAATAAAATGAAAACCATTAATCCTTCTCAACACCCTCTGCCCCACCAGCACACCATCACTGGAGCCTCAGGGAAACGATCGTCATGTTAGCACACCCAAATAATTCCACCGCCATTTCTTGAAAGATATTTGGGGTTTGGATATGGTTGTGGTGGTAAGGGGATGGGTGTGGTGGGTGTTGGGAAGGTGAAGGTTTTCTTTTTCTTTTATAAATTATTTTCTTTCTTCTATTTTCATAAACATTGTGTAATTACTAATTTTCTGCCATTTGAATTGAGCCCATATAAAACCTCACTCTGCATTATTACCCTAAGAGGTTTGAGATAGTGGTGTTCGAAAAGGTTAGGGACACTTGTTTTAGATAACTTCCGTCTCTCTTCTGGCGTCTTTCTGGCTTCAATAAAGAGGAGGGTGAAGTATGTAGTCACTTCTCTGAAGTTATAAAACTCTGCTTTTCGATCTTATTAAATATTAGTGAATAATGTATAGTTATTGTAGTCTTAAGTCTTTAAGCTTTCCTCCTACCTACAGAAAGCAAGTAAATACATAAATGAAGATCAACTTAAATCGGAAAGTAAAAACTTTCTATATGCCACTGCCCATGAATATAATTCTTCCAGTATATCTTAACTCGACATTCTTATCTCTTATATAAGAGTAGCTATATATGTTTAGCTATAATTTGATATTTTTTTATGTTTTCCAGTATAATTTGCATTTATTTTACAGGGTTAACATTTATCACAAATAAAAGAAAAATCTTGTATTTGTCCCCAAGAATCACATTAATGTTTTCTTGTACATGTCATTTTGCAATCTAAATACAGATTTGGAGATTGCAAAGTAGTTGAAAGTTCTGGTGATCTGAATAACCTCACTAGTCAGATAGTGAAATTTTTGTGGATGATTCTACATATTCGACGTTGAGCATTCAGAATCTTGCAATCTTCTATTTTGTTGTCTAAATATCTAAAAGATTGCTTCCCTCTGGTTTATAATGAGCTGATCGAGTTGTACGTATCATGTGCTCCATCAATCTACAATTGAATGACTTCAGTTTCTTGTTTGGTCATCCTTTAATAATGGGCTCTTGACAATAGACATTTATTCCCAAAAATATCCTTCCCTAAAGCATATGGTTTCTATGTCAGTTGATTACTTGTAGTAAATCTTATTGACAAGGATTTTCAGCTCAGTTAAAATTGAAATTTTTACATCAATTCCTACATTGTCTATTCACCTAAATTCGGTACCAGATCAAGATTCAGTTGCACATGGATCTTGCTTTGAATATCTAGCAAAGTATCATGCCTCGTGTTTGTCTTAGCTTTAAATAATCCTTCTTCAAGCATCTCAATTTACTGTGATTAGACTGTATCTCAACTAAGTTTTCCATGTGCAGCAAGTGGGCCCGGACGGTGCAAAATCAATAATGGAGGCTGTTGGCATGAAACTCGAAATGGAATTACTTTCTCTGCCTGCATCGTCAGTATTTTTTTCATTTTGCCTAAATTCTCCCCGATAATATTTGGTTCTGAAAGAAATCTTAAAAAATATTTCAACAGGATAATGAAGAAGGAAAATGCACTTGTCCTTCTGGATTTAAAGGCGACGGTGGTAAAAGTTGTGAAGGTCAGAGTTTTAGTTTGAACTGAATTATGAAAACTGGTTCATGTAGATGCATCCAATTTATAAGGATCGAGGCTTAGCTCACATGTTATATCCTATATCAACAGTATAGCAAGTAGTTGTCGAAATCTTTGTTTAATCAGGCTCAATTTTTAAATTGTATCTGGTAAAATCCTGCAAAAGCTGATTCATGCTCAATTTTAGTGCTCATTTGGTTTAGCTTAAAAAGTTGTGGTCAAAGTCAACAATTAATTTTAACCAAACATTTTATGGGACCTACAACTTCTATCAATTTTTCAACCACACATTTCATTTAACTTTTATTACAATCTGCTAAAACTTTTACAAAAAGCTTTGTCAAACAACCCTTTATTATGCTGGAACTACCAGTCACTGGTGTGAAGTTGAATGTGAGTTTTGGTGTAACATGACATGCTAACCTTTGGAAGAGGTATTAAGGTGATTCAAATGGTGCTTTTCAAGAATGAGATAATGAACGGATGGCTACATAAATGGTATAAAAGTGGAAAGTTAAGAGTAAATGATGAATGGATGGTTAAATAAATTGCATGTTTGGTACGCAATACTCAAAAGGATTGGACATTATGCTAAACGAAATTTCAACATCTTTTACACCTGTAATACTGTCTAGTACTGTTCATTTCTCTACCATATAAGCCAAAATGTTATAATACTGGTGCTAACAGATCGAGCATTTCTTGATTACTGCATAAATTGTTTCCTTATTAACGGATCTTGTATAATTTCTTCTACCCATACAGATATTGATGAATGTCAAGAAAAGAAAGCTTGCCAGTGCCCTGAATGCAGCTGCAAGAATACATGGGGCAGTTATGATTGCTCATGTAGCGGGGACCTGTTGTATATCCGGGACCACGATACCTGCATAAGTGAGATAACTTGCAAATTTTTGTTGCTTTGTGTATGCTTAAACAGCGCACATTCAATATCCTGTTTGCATGTGCAGGTAAGAGAGCTACTGAAGTAAAATCTGCTTGGGCTGCTGTTTGGGTTATTTTGATTGGATTGGCAATGGCTGGTGGCGGAGGGTATCTTGTATATAAATACAGATTGAGGGTAAGTTTCCTATGCACAATTTTTTGCGTATTAATCATGGTTTTTGCGTCTAACTTTGACCATGAAAGTTTGAAGTTTCTGCAAGATAGTCACTCTCTCTTTTTGGGCCATTTAGTCTCCTTTCGTTGTCTAAATATAATTAATTCTTAAACATAATTAGAGTAAACGTGTTCATAACATAGTTCTACTGAAACTTTCAACAATGTTCAGCAAAATTAAGGTTCTATTGCAAATTTTATGGTTTCAAAAATTCAGTGTGTCTCGTTTCCGTATCTTCTGAAATTGAAATGTTCCAAATCTTCAGATAGAAATTTCTAGGCCGCAACTCTAACCAATTTATGTGATAGAACTTGGAAAGAGCATGAAACTCTTATTTATCCTTTTCTCTTTCTTTCTGTGGGAAGGGAGAGACGCTCTTGTTCTTTTGTTAAACATCTGGTTTGATGTTGCGAGGGTTCAAGTACAAGTTTGAAGATACCTTCATTTTCAACCCTTGCCTCTAAATTGGCATTTAAGCTCTTATTTTGGAACTTTAGTCGGTTCACCCGCTACTGCTTTCATAGATGTAGAGCGAAGGGACAGGGGCTAACTCGAAGTTTCTATCGTAAACATATGACAATTGATTCGATACATTTTTATTTTGTACCCAATGTTTTTATGCAAGTCATCTCGAGTCTTTTTAAAAATAATTTTGGGATATCAATTATGTAATGAGGCCATTTGGTTGTTCTTTTATGTTTGTTTGTTATTAGTTTGGGGTAGGGGAGTTCGTTAAAGCATGTTTCTTAGTCTGTTATACATAACTGAAGCATTTCTGTTGTTTCCTTAATCATAAACCAAGATTTTTTCGTATGTTCTTACACTGTGTTGCATATTCAGTCATACATGGACTCGGAAATCAGGGCTATAATGGCACAATACATGCCTCTAGACAGTCAAAATGAAGTTCCAAATCATGTTAGCGACGATCGTGCTTAAAAGTGAAGCTCAATTGTTATTCTTCTGGAAGAGTCGCACGAAGGTTTTGAAGGTAGAATTATATATGTCTGTAAAATTTGTTGGAAAATAAGTGAAATGAGAGATCTTATTTTCCTGATGTGTCTTTCAAGACGTAACATGTGCTTACGCCTGTGTTTGGGGAACAGTAGAAAGAAGGGTTAAGGTCGAATTATGTACACTTTAGCACGGGACAGGTCGTGCCCCCTAATGAATTTCAGGCACCTAATCATGGATATGTTTCTTTCAACGGGTCTTCATCTCGTGATTTCCTGTTTCGTTAGGAAAGTCTGATTTATTAGTTAGAATTAGTAAAAGTTTGCTTTTAAAGAATATTTGTCCTTGCTTCAGTGCCATGCCATTTTTTTACAGAGGCTTTGTTTTCAGTTTGAACAATAATGTAATTTTGAATGATCAGGAATACGAATTTAATCTGTCGAATGATCAGCATTTTGGATTTAATCTGTCCGTGTGTGTTTTTATGCATACCTGTCGTACCCCCATCCCCGCCCCCACAACATCCGTGTATATGTTTCTTCATACTTTGTGCCCCCACTCCAACTTCTCCCTCCCTCCTTTTGATGCATACTCAACCTTTGTGTTTGTGGTTCTGCAAACTCGTGCTAATGCCCCGGGGCCTGCGGTCGCATGCATGGTTTATCTGCCCTGCAAGTGATTAATCTATGTGCTAAAAAATAGCCGGCTGGTTTTTGTTTGAATTCTTTGATGGCCTTTTGGTGAAAAGCTTGCAACTTTACATGGTTTTTTGACACTATTTCGTGGGTATTGATTGGAATCTATAATACATGGTAGAGAATCACATCAAAACATAATTCAACAACTTGGGGATCAAATCTTAATTTTAAAAGATAGAATTTACATTTTCCATGCATATTCAAATTTCTTTCAAATTGTTCTTGAAGTTTTGGTAGAAAATCCTAAGTGTTATTCTATTGCAAGACTTGATTAATCTTTCAAACTATTTGTTAATATCCCTTTAAGTATCAAAATTCAATATTAGAGGGGGGAAATATTGTTCGAGGACATTGATAATCATGTTTAAGCCTTCATCTTTATTCCAATGTTCTTATATTTTATTCTTTGTTTTTTCTTCATCCCTTTTGTATGGAAACATTTTCAACAATATGAGACTATTTTGCAATGGAGAATGAAATTATGATGCGAAGATCAAATTGATGAATCAAGATCTTGTCTGTCCAGACGATTTGATGGGATAAATCTCACAAGATGGCAAGACAAATTGAAGCTCCTTCTCACGGCGTTGAAAATTTTCTACATTCTTGATCCATAATTGGCATCACTTGTGGATCCAATGGATGAAGATATGGAAGTTGTAAAAATGGAGGACAAAAGCGTCAAGGGGATGAACTCATATGTCACGGTCATATTCTTAGAGTTCTATTTGACTAATTGTATGATCTCTACAGAAATACATCATCGACAAAAGAAATATGAGATGCTTTGAAAAACAAGTACACAACCGAAGAAGAAGGTACTAAAAAATTTCTAATATCAAAATATTTCGACTCTAAACTCCTTGATAACATTCCACTACTTTCCCCAAGTACATGAGTTACAAGTTCTTGTCAATAAGTTGAAGGCGGTCAAAATTGAAACCTTAGAATCTTTTCAAGTAGGCGCAGTCATTGTGAAACTCCCGAGGACTTAGAAATGATATCTGAAAAGAATAATGCATCGTTCTAAAGATTATTATTTGGAACAAGTGCAAAAGTATCTTCGAATTAAAGAAGAATTGATGGCAAGAGACAATAATAACAATTCTTATGAAATCACTTCAAAAGGACAATACCATGGAAAAGATAGAACCTTCAAATAGATCCAACAAGAGAAAACCTTCTGAAAACTTTAACACGTTTAAAAAGAAACCCAAAGGAGGTTGCTCTGTATGTGGAAACCCCAAATATTATGCAAAGGAACGTCGACACTGAAAGGAAAACAACTCTGAATGAAAAGTGAATTCTATCAAAGAAGACAATATTATGGCCACTGTAAGCGAGATTAATGCAATCAAGGAAAGAATTCTTGGTGGTGGTATGATACATATGCAACTGTACACGTATCTTATGCTAAATCTTTCTTCAAGACCTATTATGAAGATCAAAAGATTCAAATGGGCAACGAAAGTCGCTCCAAAGTGGTTGGGAAAGAAAATGTAGAGATCATCTTCACTTCCAGAAAAATCGTTACTTTAACAAACTATTTCATATTCCTGAAATGAATAGTAACTCATTGGTAATCTCTTAGGAAAGTCGGACATAAAAAATGTTTATGAGTTTAGTAAACTTGTATTATCCATAAATGAGAAATTCGTTGGAAAATGTTATTCTAGTGAAGAAATGATAAAACTTTGTATTGTTGACAAAATTATTAATTAGTTGGTTTTTTTTATATTGTTGATACATTTACTTTATGACGTGCTAGATTATGTCACATAGGTAAGAGTACTATGAAAAAAATGACTTAATATCATATAATGAAAATGATGCATTTAAATATAAAACATGTGTAAAATCTAAAATGACTAAGAAGTCGTATCAAAGTTTAAATATGACTTCTAATATTTTAGAATTAATTCAAATGGATATATGTGAATTAAATGGTATGTTAACTAGAGGTGGAAATATATATTTTATTACCTTTATAAATGGTCACTCTAGATATACTTGTGTTTATTTAATGAAACATAAACACGAAACTTTTGATATGTTTAAAATATATAAAAATGAAGTTTTAAGTAAAAAAAATAAAAACTCTAAGAAGTGATAGAGTGTGTAAATATTTTTCTAGTGATTTTAATTTGTATTATGAACAACAAAACTTCTACATTTAAGACACCCGAACAAAATGGTTTAGCTTAAAGGAAAAATAGAACTTTAGTTGAGATAATAATTGCTATGTTAACTTATGCTAAGTTGCTATTTAATTTATGGGGTGAAACATTGTTGAGTGCATGTAAGATATTAAATAGAACTCCTTCGAAATATATCAAGGTTTCTACTTATGAATTGTATAAAGGAAGAAAACCTAACATTGGATACTTCAAAGTGCGGAATGTCTTGCATATTGTAGGAAAACGAACCCTAATGGAACAAAGTCAGGTCTAAAAGACATTAAATGTGCATTTGCTGGTTATGCTAGTAATAACAAATCATATAGATTATTAAATTTGGCGACCAATGTAATAATTGAATTAAATGATGTTTAGTTCTTTGAGAATTCACTATCCTCGGATAATGAATTAAATAAAACTAACAATAAGATCTCTAGCTCAAGTGGAACACAAGATGAAACATCTTCTAAAGATGTTCATGGATCTAATGAACCACAAAAAGCAAAAGAGCTTGAATTGAGAAGTCTTTAGGATCGGATGAAATTGACTCTCAACTTATTTCATTTTACTTAACAAACATATAGGATGTAAATGAGTGTTTAGGAGAAAGTACAATATTGATGGTTCTCTTAATACCTTTAAAGTTAAATTAGTAGTTAAAGGATATCGACAAAAAGAAGGAATAGATTATTTTGATACCTATGCACCGGTAACTATAATAACTTAAATTAGGATTTTATTCGCATTAGATTCGATACATGACTTACATGTTTATCAAATAGATGTTAAAATGACATTCTTAAACGGAGATCTCGATGATGAGGATTATATCGAACAATTCGAAAGGGTTTGTTCGACTCGAAAATGAATATAAGGCATGTAAGTGAAATCGTTATATGGTCAAGTACGCACCTAAGAAATGGTATGAAAAAAATTGACTTAACTATTAATTCATTTGGTTTCATAAATAATAGTGTAGATAAATGTTTATATTCTAAAGAGTGTGATGAATGTATAATCATTATTTGCTTGTCTGTTGATGACATGTTGATTTTGAGTAATCACATAGATGAAATCAAAGAAACAAAAATGTTTCTATGTTCTACATTCAAAATTAAGGATTTTGGACAAGTAGATACCATATTGGATATCAAAGTCACAAAAATTAGTGGAGATTTCTACTTGGGCTAATCATATTATATTGAGAATGTGATTTATAAGTTCAAATATTTGAACATAAAAGAATTGAATACCCATGTTGATCCAAGTTAAACTTATAAAGAATGATGGAAGAAAAATTGCTCAATTGGAGTATGTAAGTGCTATAGGGAGATTTATGTATGCAGTTCAATACACGAGATCGAACATAGAATTTGCAATTAATAAACTTAGTAGGCTTACTAGTGATCCGAGCAAGAAATATTGGAAGAGTTCTTGGCTATTTGAAGAACCAAAACTTAGGTCTACAATATTCTAAATTCCCGACTATATTAGAAAGATTCACCAATACTAATTGGATTTCTAGCACGGGTGAAAGTAAATCGACTTCGAGTTGGGTGTTTACTCTAGAGGAGATGTTTTTTCTTGGAAGCTAAAGAAGCAAACATGTATTACACACTCAACTGTGGAATCTGAATTTGTAGCGTTATCAGATACCGAGAAAGAAGTTGAGTAACTTAAGGATCTTCTTTATGAGATACCTTTAGGACCAAATAATACATTTTTGATATCTATCTTGTGTGATAGTCAAGCCACATTAACAAAGGCATACAATGAGAAATATAGACATATGAGTTTAAGACATAATTACATAAGGAAATTAACCAAGAGTGGAATAATTTTCCTAAATTACGTTAAGTCAATTGAAAATCTGGCGAATCCCTTAACTAAACCTCTATATAGAAATAAAGCAATATCTACTTCGAGTAGGATGTGGTTGAAACTCTTAAAATAAAATATACACCAATGATGACAATCCTACCGTCATTACTTAACAAGTAAGTCATAGGTTCAAATGGTAACAACAAGTCATTCGATATGTGAATATAGTCTCGACATTATAAAACACGAGATAACCATATCCTAATGATATAATGTTGGTTGTTACTTGAATGAGGGTTGAGCTTTAAGCTCTTAATGAAATTTAGTACCAAAGTACAAGTATCTCTAAAAGTAACAAAATGTACTAGAAGAATTTCATCAAGATGAATTTCGAGGTGGTGCCGCCTCAATAGAGGGTTGTAATTTCTCTCTTAAAAGTTCGTTGAATAGGATAAGTATAAGGTCATATTAAAGCTAAGCAAGAATGAAAAAAAATGAGAACATGTGATACTTGTGTGTGTTTTCTTACTGGTATTATCATAAAGAATAATTGGTTCAAAACTTTTTTCCTACCTTTATTTTGATTTTACTTTGTTTAAATTATACTATAGTTAAATTCAAATCGAAAGTTATCTATTCCTTATACATAAGTATTGTACATTTTGAATATGAGATTTTATTGAATATTGATCAAATGGGGGGTCATTGAAATTGTTGTTTAAAATCAATAAAATAGGTTTTAGAATGAAAAAGTGATTTGGAGGGCTAAACTTTGGCTTATGCGACCGCATAAGCTTTTGTGACCTACAATCACATATAAACGTGTAGAGTTTATATGCCCTATAAGTGATTAATTTATGCGACCACATATGTTTGTTCTATGTTGTCGCATAGAACTGGAAAATAGCTGTTAAGGTTGATTTTTGTTTGAATTCTTGATGACTTTTGGTGAGAAGTTCACAACTCTTCATGGTTTTTTTGTATTATTTCGTGGGTGTTGATTGAAATGTATAAATAAATAATAGATTATGACATCAAAACATAATTTAACAACTTGAGATTAAATTTTCATTCCAAGAGATATAATTTAGATTCTTCCCTTCATATTCAAATTTCTTTCAAAGCGTTCTAGAAGTTTTTGTAGAAAATACCAAGGGTCCGTTTGATAGCCTTAATTTTTCATGGAAAAGGAAAACATTT
>CAIGRL010167467.1:0-13248 GCA_903798325.1 Fraxinus xanthoxyloides | reverse complement strand
AGGTGAATGCGGAGACCAAAGGTCACGAGTTCGAATCCCCTGCCAACACTTCCTCGATCGAGCCTGTCGCACCGGGCTTGCTTAGTGCGGTTTATCTCTCCTATGCGGTTTGCGGGCTACTACACATAGAGCGAGGTTTATCCAGTGCGCACTCACGTGTAGTGGCTGCGTGTTCCTACGTAAAAAAAAAATTAAAAATAAAAAAGGTTCCTAAAGTCAATAGGTAAGTTTGTAAACAATTGTTGTTAGATCATTTATAATTTGTTAAGGAATGTTGGGACATTAAAACATCAAGTGCGCACTAGATAAATGTAGAAGAAATGAGGATGCTGAGGTAAATGTGTGGTTGAACTAAATTAGAAAAACGACAAAATGGGAATACGTATCCTAACAAGTGTAGGTAACAAAAATAAAGGATTTATTAAGAGAAATTTACAAAACAAACCCTGTACATGGAGTGAAATTACAGATCACTTAAAAAGTAATTTGAAAATTACAATTTACATATTTTTTTATATGGTTATTTCATGAACATGAACAAATAACTTACTCCATCAAGCCTCCGTAAAAATGACAAGGAAAACTTTAAAAACAACACTTTACATGCCATAATTTAGGTAATTAGAATTTGTGTATTGTTACTTCTTAAGATTTAAACAAACCATTAACCCCTCTGCGGAAACGAAAGAAAAAAACGAATAAGTACCTCTAAGTATGGATACCAAAAACTTAATTTTCGATGTATTTCGTGCGAATCACATTTACAAGTAATTTTATTCATTTTAGCATGCTTAACCAAAAAAAAATTATACCTAGTTAACTATTTCAACTGCTTGCTGATGAAACTGTGATTATTTGTTAGAGGATGTTTGGTGTAGATTAAAATCAAATGTTTGTGTGGTTGAAAAGATGTGAGACCCATGAAAGATGTGGTTGATATTGATTGTTTGACTTTGACTTAGATTAAAATCAGATTTTAATTCGGCCCAAACATTACTTATATGATTTTGAATTCATTTTGCTACTCAAAGTAAATGGTAGATCGTATATTTTAATCCTAATATTCCATGTTTCTTGTGAAATAAATTCTGTTTACTGTGTATATTTGAAGTTCCTTGCTGTGTATTGAGATTGTTGTTGAGATCTCCAGCCAGTCGAGCTTTTTCATGCAAATATTTGCTCCTCCGTTTAACCATATTTAAAAGGCATTTCACGAGTTCTATGTTTATATGAATAGGAGGAAGTTGTCCAGCAAACCCAGTCGACTGACAGGCTCAAAGCAGATGCAGAAAAATGCTTGTCTCAAAGTGAGAAACTCAACAATGAAAAGACACAGTTTGAAAAGAAAATCTATGGGAAGGTTTGTTTTCTATTCCAAGCACCTTTTGCTGTTGCTCATTTTTCGTTCAGAAGTCTTTTTAGACATAGAAATCCTTATCAGTAACTGCATATTATATAAGCATGTTTGGAGATCCAGTAACCCCAGATGAATTCTTCATTTAAATTTTTAACATTCTTGGATATTTTCCCTTACAATAGGAGTGATTTTCCTTTATTAATGCTTCTAGTTTGTTGGGGTCTTGAACTCAAAGAAAGCAAAACTCAGACAGCTTCGTGATCGGCTCTCCAAACAAGCAACTGCGAAGCAATTGCATGAAGAGGACGAAGAGTCGGCAGAGGGGACTGATAGTTTTGATGAAGGAACTGATGGTGGTGAAGAGCGAGGGAAGAAGGATACGAGTTACTCTAAGGATGTCCCTGCTCGTAGACCNAAATCCTTATTAGTAACTGCATATTATATAAGCATGTTTGGAGATCCAGTAACCCCAGATGAATTCTTCATTTAAATTTTTAACATTCTTGGATATTTTCCCTTACAATAGGAGTGATTTTCCTTTATTAATGCTTCTAGTTTGTTGGGGTCTTGAACTCAAAGAAAGCAAAACTCAGACAGCTTCGTGATCGGCTCTCCAAACAAGCAACTGCGAAGCAATTGCATGAAGAGGACGAAGAGTCGGCAGAGGGGACTGATAGTTTTGATGAAGGAACTGATGGTGGTGAAGAGCGAGGGAAGAAGGATACGAGTTACTCTAAGGATGTCCCTGCTCGTAGACCGAGAAAGAGGAAGTGAACCTCTTAAATGTTGACCATAGTAGCATGTGTAGTTCATTCCTGTCTGCACCTCCATCTCAGGCTTGGTTGTCTAATTCTTATGGGAAAAATATTAACTGTATATCCTTGGTACACAATCTTGTAGACATCCTCCTCACATGGAGATGGGGCCACAATCGTGGGCCCCACCCTCATGTGTGGGGGATATGCACAAGATTGTGTACCAATGATGTAAGATAGAAACCTGCAACGTTGTATCTGGATTCCAGGCACGGAAACGAGGTGGTGGGCAGCTTTTTGAATCTTGCCTTGTAAATAATAGTAAGAATCAGTAGCATTGAAATATTGTCAGTTTTACATGACACTACTTTAATGAATTTTTATTAGGAATTAGGAGCGTGGGTAGAAAAATGAAGGAATGAAATGCAAAGTCAACACTGTCAAGAAATAAAAGTTAAGGACCAAATTAGAAAAGAAGATAAAGGTTGGGGCAATTTTTCAAAATAATAAATGGCCGTTAACTTGACATCTTGGAATGCACGCTTTAAGATCTCTCTTATCTGCCAACAAAATTTGACAATTCTATCTCTATCATTCACCACGTAACCACCATGTGCACGTTAGAGAAGCGCGGCAACCTTTTCGTGTTAACATTAACCGGCGACAACAAAGATGAGCATCGCTTAAACCCGGCTCTCATATCATCCATCCGCTCGGCTTTGGCCGAAGCCAAGTCGCAAGCCGTCGCTGGCTCCGTTCTCATCACGCTGGCTCAGGGGAGATTCTTCTCCAACGGATTCGACTTAAGGCACGCTCAAGCCGTCGGCGCTAAATCCGGCTCGATTCAGGCAGCTAAGGATGAATTACTTCGGATGGTCGACATGTTCAAGGGCGTCGTCTCTGATTTTCTAACCCTACCGATGCCCACAGTCGCCGCCGTCGGGGGTCACGCCGCTGCTGCCGGCTTGATGCTAGCCATGAGCCACGACTATGTCACCATGACGGCATCAAGGGGTGTGATGTACATGAGTGAGCTGGACATAGGGATGACCTTGCCCGATTACTTCACGGCTCTAATACGATCCAAGATCGGATCTGCTTCAGCGCGGCGCAGCTTGGTGTTACGGACTGCAAAAGTGAAGGCTGAGGCAGCAGTAGAAATGGGGATCGTGGACTCAGCACATTCTAGCCCGGAAGAGGCGGTGGAAGCTGCAATGCGCCTATGTGACGAATTGGCCAAAAAGAGATGGGATGGTAAGGTATATGCAGAAATAAGGAAGGCTTTGTACCCAGAGCTGTGTGGGCTGTTGGGATTGAAAGATGAGAAAATTTTACCTTCAAAGCTTTGAGAAATAATTATCACTTCTTATCATGTTTAATGGGAATAATGTTGCGATTTTAATCGGAATAGGAGGTTCAGCCAGTTTCCGGAAAAAATAATTAAGAATCGAGAACCGATGGATCCCAAATCTTTCTTGGTTCTAATGAATTTATGTTGTTTTAGCATTGGTAGGTTCTAGTACATTTTTGAGATCATGTTTAATGCACGTTAAAATGGAAAGAATGTATTTTTTTGGGTGATGTGATGATGAATACATGGTTAAAAAAGAAGGAAAAATTATCGATGTGATGAAAAATATTATTTTATTGGAGAATGTATGATTGAAAATGAGTAGAAGAATAATGATGAAAATTATAACGTGGCTCAAACATGGACTATATCGTTGGCTTCTAATTTTTGGTTTGTTTTATGGATATGTAATTTGTGAATTATGAAAGTGTTGAAATATGTGTTTGATTGTATATTTTATTTTTCCTAGTTTTTGGAAAGATAAATTGTATCGTTAGCTCATATTTTTCAAAAAATATGTTATGAGTAGAATCGAACCCAATCCTCCTCCAGTCCAGTTTTAGTAATTAAGTGAACCCGAATGGGTATGAAGTTCCATTCGAGATCCAGACCTAATGACACTCTCTTTAATCTTTCTTCAATCTGTACAAGAATGATGCCATGTTGTATTTTGACATTTGGGAAGTCTTGAATGTTAAATGTATTCGAGGTTTTGGTGTAATGATAGACGTAGTACAACTAAGGTTAAAATGTTAGATGGTGTTACAGAATCATGTACTAGATTATTGTGGATTACAGCTTTAGAATGTGCAGAGATGCAAAGTGCCTACCTGGAATTGGCTGTAAGATGCAAAGAAAGTTTGCTAAAAAAGGGAAATGGATGTTATAATTGGGTTGATCTTATAGTTTGTGTCAGCATGTTGTGGCTGAAAAAGAGAGAGCTGAACAAGCAGAAGAATTTGGAATCTGATACCATGTTCCAAATTTCAGCTTTGTGATTTTCAATTTCAGGACATGTATTATTTAAATACAGAAGCGCTCGCCTTTGTAAGAGCGAAAATGCGATCTTAGTATACGAGATAAGAAGATGCGGTAGATCAAAACTAACATGGTTACTAAGATTACGGTTGCATTTGATCTTGCAAGAACTTTGCTTTATGGTAATCGGCATGTTTTGGATTACAACATTATATTTGGGACACCCAAAACTGTTTTAACGGGCTGAAAGCACTGTTAGTCACTGAACTTCCAAGTGAATCTTTACTAGGTCATTGACCTTGGTTCGAGCCTCCTTTGATAGTAAGGGTAAGTTTCTTTACGCAAAGAAGCTAGGCTCTCTCCTGTTGCCGGTTTCTGTAGGATAGAAGTCGCCCTGCGCAGGGACTACTTTACGACAACAGGCTATCAAAATGACTTTTTTTTCAAATAAATAGATACTTTTTGATAAGTCCACCCAGCGAAGGTGGCTCTCCGGCGAAAGTACAACTACTATAAGCCCCTTTGAAGTTCAAATAATAATAAATAAATAAATAAATGCAACTTTATGGATATGTTCATATGTTGGGTGATTTCCTTGACTAACAAGAAGCTACATACGTCAGAGTACCTATCAAGACATCAAGTGTTTATTTGGTGCATTGAACTAGACATAAATAAATAGAAATAATGAAAAAAACAAGTAAAAATGTCTGTTCATTGTTATTTGCCAATTAGGAAGCATATCTTAAGAATCCAACAGTATTAACATCTCAACAGGGGAGAACTAAATTTATGAAATAGAAGGAAACAAAATGAATATTTGTGTCTTCTTGCCAGACTAAAATCGACTAAAGGAAAACAGACTACAACATCAAATATCGTCGTGGAGACGAATAATTCCAGTTTAAAGACTTGATATATCACCTGCTTAGAGTCCTAATTTTAGACCATGTTCCGGAGTCTTTTTTTTTGATATATCTAAGATGTCTTCTGTTTAGGGGCGGCCTTTTTCTTGAGCTGTTTCCTCCCAATAGAGTTCTTCATCCCTAGAAAAAATAGCAATGCGCCAAAAAGAGCCACAGACTGCCAAGAAATGTAGATCCAATTACAAAAAGTTTTATATCCATCACGAAAACTACTCAAAAAAGAGTGTTCGAGGGCATGATTGTTCAATTATTATTGTGCAAGTACCTGAATGAACTCCGATAAGAGTCCGACAAATTCTGGCTCGCCAACATTGTAGTTGTAGAAGTCATACAGAAGGGGAGTGGCAAATATCAAGTAATATATCTGTGGTAAGAAAACGCGTGGTTAATAGTAACAAAATACATGTCAAATGGAAGAAAACTCACGACTCAAATTTTTTCAACGACAGGAAAGAAGAAAGACACAAATGTTATGAGATAATTTGTGACAGAAACACAAACCAGAAGGAAAGCACCAGTAGAGCTGCCAAATACGAATAAAAGGCCTCCCAAACCCTTTAGAACAATACAGGCAGCAACAAAATGCCTAGTCTGCAAATCGCATCTCCAAACATCAACATACAAAAAGAATTGAAACGCTATTCTAAAATACTAAAGAAAACAATGGGCAAATCAAGCATATTGGAAACGTACATCAATATTTAAAGCACCTTTCCCAAAACTAGATGCTAGAAATTTCTCAACAGTAGCTAATTTGGCTGCCCATTCTTTTGCTGCAGGCCCACCATCTTCTCCGAAATCATTGAACCTAAACAGTAAAAATCATATTTTATATAGAGGAAAAAAAAACAATAGAAGTTTTTGTAAATAAATAGATCCACACAACTGGGAATAGCCATGCTCTTCAATGCAATTATGGAATTAAACAAGCGAAAGATTGAATTTCACCAGTTTAGGATTAGAGAAGAATTTTCACATTTATTGGCAGGAATACAGGAAATGAACTAAAAATCACAAAAGTACTAAGAGTGAACTAACACTGCGCAAGTGTTAGTATGACTATCTTACATAACATGAACCAATATAGAAATAGGTGGTAAAGAGTATTAGGCAGGATAATCAACCAATATATCAGGTTGAAAAGATTTGATTGGCATATTTGGCTGTGTTCCAAAAGTACAGTTAAACAAGATGTAAAACCATGTAAACCATAAATTGACAGATATGTGAACTTAATCTAAATTGAGAGATAATCAGGAAAATCAGTAATTAAAGAAAGGAAATCATGCAGTGAATGCCTATTTCCAGACGAATCCACCAGAAAACCTAAGCTACATCATCACAACCAGCTTGAAACTTAAATGACATCATTAGCCCACAGCATCATCAAGACGAGGCATAGGAACAAAATGCAAAAAGAACCTGCTGAACTGCATTTGATTTGTCTACCAGGATCTTGGATTTGCATTCACCAATATAATTTTTTACAATCTTGCGTCTGGAACATATCAAATGATGAAGAAGCCAAACCGTCACATGCTCTCCCAAGAAATTTTCACTTTGAACAAGCAAATCTCTCATTGTGAAGAAAACTTATTTACATATAGTATCACACATTCACACTTCAGGAAGCTGACTAAAGGATTCAGTAAAGTTTATTCCTAATAGGTGCAACTCGAACATGTATCTTGCTCTAATAAAACTTTGGCAGTGTAAAGCTCAGACAAGACATAGAAGATGCATTTCGATCAGGAACAAGAAAACCAACCCTTAACCATTTCAGGATACAAATGTATTTAGCAAATATGCTTAAGCCAAATAACTCATTCTCATGCAACATTCCTAATTAAGAAATGCAATTTTGTAATATTACTATTCCAAATATATTTCACCTAAGAACCAGTAAATTCTTAATTTCTTTTGTTAGGATAATAGCATTCTCGTGGTGAAGTCAATGCTAAATCACAAATTGTAAGATATATGAGGTCATAATTATCGAAAATTCAAAGTTTGTGTTTTCATGAACATGTAAATGACTAGTCCGTAGCTACATCAGAAAAATAATTACTTTCTATTCATTTAAGAAGAAAACAATTAGCAATTTTATTGAGTAGGACATTTCGCCTATCCGCAGGTCAAAGATCTTGTAAATCAATCCAATAAAAGATCCATCACTATCTACACAAAGATAAATTGAATTCACCATAACCACATCAAACCATAACAAATTTTAGTCTTTTTGCTAACTGAACTCTTCTTAAACAATTGCAAAGTTGTGAGCATTATGATGCACGTAAACAATTGTAAATGAATGCATCTATCTATGTAGATAAATGATCATTTTGATGGGGTTGGGTTGGGGTGAGTGGTGTAAAGAACTAAACATCCAAGGGCAGAGCCAGCACCCAACGAGGTGGCGTAGCCACCCGTGTTGACTCCACTGGAATTTACAAGCGTAGAGGGCACCGACAGACCAGACACCAATTGACGTTAAGTGCAGACAGGGAAGAAGGGGAAAGATGAGTTTAGTTGGGCCAATTTTTTTAAAAAGGCCTTTTTTTTAAAACAATAGGCCCACTAATTACAAAATGAATTCAATTTTGCAAAGGGAACAAAATTGCCCCAATCTATACGACATTTACAAAAGAACACAAAAAGCAAACCAAATTAACCAAACTATATTTTTGAATTCTAATTCTAATATCTAAGCTACCCCCGGCTATCCAGTAGCCCTGATGCACGCGTCTGCCACTGCCAACGTGATACTTGTGACCTTCTGCCATCGACGTTTCTCTCCGCCACTGCTTGCCGTTGCTGACTACGACTATGAGCCTCTCTTCTTTATTTATTTATTTGTGTTTTTTTTTAAAGTTCATTTTGATGCCATTTTAATTTAGAACTTGAAGTCTTGAAGTTGAAGTAATATTTTATATGAATTGATTGTTTAATTGGAGATTTATTATGTGAATTGTGATGATTTATGATTTATGAAAATTGGGAAATTTGTGAATATGTGATAAATGAAAAATCGTGGAATTTGTGATATGCGATTGAAACTTGATGATAGTTTAAAATTCAGTTTAATTTTCATACATATTATGGAATGATTTTTTTTCATACAGATTATAGAATGGTTTTTTCAACCGAAACAAAAGTCACAACCTAGTTCTTTTAGTGGTGCTCTAGTCTCGCCACTGCTTCTAGTTGAACTCATGAGTTATTAACCATGGATAACACAAAGAAGTCTTGGGCTCAATTCAATGTAGATATCCTCGATCTAGAAAACGCCTCCTATCGAGTCATATGATCCTTATATAAGAGACGATGTTAGGATGATATACTTAGATAAAGATCCTTGTCAACCACATGGGCATGAATTTCCAGAAGATTGATGGAAAATGATAATAGGTGTTTTAGGAAAGAATATTTTTGGAATTTTATTAGGTGGAGTACATTTAAAAAAAGATGCAGCTTATTATTTGTATTGCTACTCGTTCAAACCTGATAGAGGGGGTCAAGAGAGTAGACATGCATTTACGAAGATAGACTTTAGGGATTGAAAGCACAAAAAGGCTTTGAAAGATCACGTAGATCTCTTTTATAATGCTCGCAATCAATCTTTCGCTAAGTGCACCAACTTGATGAATCCAAAGCAAAGTATCTCCTTTGTTTTTTTTAGCCAAAGTAGTAACCAACAAAAAAGTTATAGGACGAGGATTATTGCGGTGCTAGATTAGTAGATTGTAACAGATTCCTCTTGATATAAGGATTGTCTTTCCGTGGTCACGATGAGTCAAAAGAGTCCTTTAATAAAGGAAATCCAATTGAGCTACTAGACTGGTATGCAGCTCATCGTGAGGAAGTCAATGAAGTAGTATTTAGTAATGTCCCTGAAAATGACCAAATGACTTTACCAAACATCCAAAAAGGATTTGGTTAACT
Source organism: Fraxinus xanthoxyloides (assembly GCA_903798325.1). Classification (NCBI taxonomy): domain Eukaryota; kingdom Viridiplantae; phylum Streptophyta; class Magnoliopsida; order Lamiales; family Oleaceae; genus Fraxinus; species Fraxinus xanthoxyloides. The sequence continues at coordinate 3,939 of CAIGRL010167467.1, read as the reverse complement.
ATTGTGCCGTAGAGACAACAAGGGCTATTAAGAAGGAGATGGGCGATTCTTTATGCATATCATTTTTACGTTTAAGTGCATTTACATATAGATTGAAGAATTTTTAATACTATTCAATTAAATACTAATAAACATCCTCGCTATTGCGAGTGTTGACTGTCGACGGTCAATTGTCAACAATCACCTTAGCTCACCAACATTCCTAGATCACTGTAAACATCTGTGTTTCTTTGAAGAAATAAAACGTAAAAAGGCGTTTTCAGTATAAAAGGAATAACGGTGGATTGTTTTCTTTAACACGTGGGTGATTTCTCTCAGCAATTTACAGAGACGCAAGGCTGTCATAATTAGACTGCAATTACAAGTCAGAATCTGAATGCAAATTGCCAAATGCCAACCCATATCTTAATCTAAGCTAATATTTATTATTCCTTACCACTAGAAGGATGCAAAGAATCTTCAAAAATCACATTTATTCTAAACCTTCTTCCATCAATAAGTATTTTTTTAAGCAAATTAGCTAAACATTCACTGGAATACTTAGAAAAATTGTCTTAACCATGGTGGAGTCCTCATATAAAAGTCAAATGTGGCAATAACTTCGAAATGTTTGTTTAGAATTGTGAACCTTAATAGCTAGGTTGGTTTTGTAGGATATTGTAAATGTTGAACTAAAATAAGTTTATTGTGAAAAAAAAGACAAAATCCAAATTTGGGTTATCTGGTCCTAGTTTAGAAACTTGTAGACTTCACTGAAAACTAGTTAGACAGAAAATCTTCAAAACCAAAATTAGAGAGCTCATTTATGATTTCTACCCATACCCATTGCATCTATGAAGTATTGTGTCTTCCCTGAAAAAAGGATCTCCTCCTACTTGACCCGAGAAGGGCAAAATAAATAAAAAAATAATATCATAATCAATATTTTGCAGTGTACTAATAACACGTAACAAGACAAATTACAGAGTGAAAAAAATCAGAACCTGGGATTTTCGATTTCTTTTTCATTATTTCTATTTTTCATTTTTCCCCTAAAACAAGAACTAGATCTGACCATACAAAACAAAGCTTAATCAGTCAAATATGGAAAAACGGGTTAGCAATTATACATACATATACAGAAATATGCATAATTAATAGATCTGGACGCACATAGGGAGAGAAAGGAAAGTATTAATTTTTTTTCCTTTACATTTGCCATGCAGAGAGGATGAAGATGGAAGCGAATAACAGTCTTCCAAGAAACGAAAAGAAACCCATCGCTTGCACTGGCCTTTGCTCTTTGTCGAGGAAAAAAGGACAAAGGGATCCAAAGATTGAATTTTTGTCGAGATACTGAGTCTACGACGGCTTAAGTCTATTGGTTTCTGTTCATTATATTATTTATATCCATAATCATTTTTCACATCTTTTTTATCCCCAGACTCTTTATTAATTTACATATTTTTTATTTGATAATAATTTTATATTCAAAAGTTCGTTCAAATGACATAAAATAATTTATTTTTCCATCATATTTTTTAAAAAATAAATAAAATATAAAAAACTATTTTCCCCACGTTTCAAAATATGAAAATAAAGTATTTTAATATAATTCATCATCAATATCCAGACGTACTAATTAATGGAATGTTGAAAATAAGAATTCGATGAAAAAAATAGTTAAGGAAATAATTGTTATATTGAACAAAGATTGATGAACTTAATTCCAATTAAAATATGGTGTATCAAATAAAAATTGCAGTGGTAATATAGCTACCTATTAAAACAATATATTATAGAATTTAGAATAAATTACATACATCTCCCTAAGGTTTGAAAAAAATACAAATACGGCCCCACTTATTTGAAAAATTACACGAACCTCGTCTCTTAACATAAGTTTCTATTTTCTACTATTTCTCTTATGTTTATATTATACTACATTTGTTTTCTTATCTTTTTCTTAATTTTAAATTAGCCTAACAAAATTGTTTTATTTTTAAAAAAGTTATTGTTTTTATACTACAAATGATTTCATTGTAACCATAAAAAATAATCAAATTAAAATGAATCTGAAATTTACTATAAAAGGGAAACTAAAAGAAATCTAAACTATAAATAATTGATGGTTACATGATTGGTATTATCGTAATAATTTAATTTTTAAAATTTAATATAATATATGCGTTTAGAGTTTGGAAAATAAAAATGAGGGAAAATATTAATACAGCAAGAAATATGCATAATTAACAGATGTAATAAAAATATATTTTTAAAATAGTAAAAGATTCAAAATAATATAATCCCGGCCAACTAATAAATATGTTTTCTATTTGCTATCTATGATAAAAATATTATAAAATGTAAACTCCATCGAATATTTTTATAATTTATAAAAAGATGGAGGGTATGTTTGTAATTGTCGGTGATTTTACGGCATGTCTCTGTAATTAGCTCTAAATTTAAATAAATAAAATTTTTTGTCAAAACTAATAATTTAAATTTCAAGACGACATGGTAAAATGACTTAATATCAAAGTAGATACGTATCTTTATTGGAGTTTCAATTCCACCAATAACAAGAAATTATGCTCGCGAAATACTTAGAAAAATAAATAAGTTTGTAAATGAGCGTGTTAAATATTTTAATCAATAAATTTACTTATTTGCATCAATATATAATATTATTATACATATCTCACAAAATGAAAATTGGTAAATTAATATTAGATAATAATATTTCAAAAATAAGTTTTGGGTGGAATATAGTACTCTTTATTTTATTAAGAAACTTATTGATTTAATAATATTTCAACAAAACAAAGATATAATGACAACGTATGTAAAAATCCATAAATCTAGACTAAATGTATAGGATTCTACAAAACCTAATCCTATTAGGATATAGCAAATCCTAACCTTTGTCCATCCATAAGCAATTAATTAATTAATTAACTTTCGCTCATAATTAAGCTCATCAAAACTATTGTATCTAGGACATTAATTCTTACAATCTTTCAATAGTTCTAGGTCTAGCATCAATTCCATATTCCCAATTTTCTCGTTTTTTGTGTGCCTATTAGATTTTTATTCATGATGACTAACATCATGAAATTATTATTTTGATACTGACGAGATTTGACTGAATCAAAATCTCACCAATCAAATAAAAAAGTTCTCTCAATTTCTTTTTACCTTTAACAGACGTTACGTTACATAAGCACAACCGTTTAACTGATAAAGAGATTTTGACTGTTTTAATTCAATTTATCGTCACATCATCAATATGTAGAAGAATTTATAAATGGTGTCAGGATAAGACAAATTAAAACTTTCTTTTAATTTATTGTTAAATCAACCTAGATTAATTAATTTACGTCGTCATACAATATTGACTTCTAACAATGTGTCGAAAAGATTTTTATGATTGAAAATGTCATGTGGTAGGACAACATTATTTTGCTAAGTTGTCGTGGAACTATAATCACTTCATCGGTATAAACCTAATTAATTACGAGAGATGAGTATCGATTTTGAGTTAATCAATCATATTATCGTCACGACCTTACATTGATTAAACAGGTTATGCTTGAAACCCTTTCACTTTATTACTCCATATTGAATAAGGAATTTGCGTATCAACATAGGCAGAAGGAATACATGTTATAATCCTTCACTATTTGAGCTATATAGATCTTATATCAATTTTCACATGATTCTCAAAACACTCGCAGACGCTATATTAATGAAATTAAAAAAGGTAACATCCAACGTCATGAAAGCGTGTTGGCCCCTAGGGGTGATGCGGTTCAATTTGGGTAGTTTGTGCCATATTCTTAACTCAAACCATTCTATGTGGTTTGGAATTTTTTCAAACCAAACCATTATTTGTTATTTGGTTCGATTTTAATCCATGTTTTACCTATCGACATCATAGTAATATATTTAAAACAAGTT
>CAIGRL010167465.1:0-12456 GCA_903798325.1 Fraxinus xanthoxyloides | reverse complement strand
TTCTCCGTCAGCACGGAGGCATGGAGACATGAAGTGTCTTCACGCTAATATAACTGCAAATTATTTTCGAATTGCAACAAAGCAATGATGCGGATTTTTGGTACAAGTTAATCCTTACTTACTAAGAGCAACTTTCCTGTTCCAACAAATTTTATAAATACCATATTTATAAAAATATGAGGTTTTGGTGTGTGCATTTATTTAGCTTTCAATTGGAAATTTTGAAGCTTTTTTTCTTCTTTTTAATTTTTTTTGGGTGCAGCATAAGAGAAAATATGTTGTTAAAAAAGTGATTACTGTAATGACAGTGGGAAAAGATGTGCCCTCCCTCTTCACAGACCGCGTGAACTCCATGCAAACAGAAAATTTGAAGCTCAAGAAAGTTGTCTATTTATATCTCATCAATTATGCTAAGAGCGTGATCTTGCTATACTTGCAATAAATACATTTGTGAAGGTAAGAGCTGATGAAATTCAATCTTATCCAATTGATTTTGTTATGGTCTTGTGTATATAGGTATTAACACATTTACAAGGCATATCATCTTATTGCACCTCTCGAATTTGTAACATTTTTAGTTTGCATCTTAGTTATTTTTGCAACCTTTTGAATATGAGTCTCCTTCTTCACAGACTGTATAGAAAACGAACCTCATAATCGATGAACTAGAAAGTGCAATCCTGAGACAAATCTGATGAGAATTTGTGTAAAATAACTAACAATCATTCCACGCTATTAAATAGCCAACTAAATTACAGCACTTGCATTGCACGTGCGCCTACTAGTGATAGTAGAAAAGCTAAACTAGTCTCCCAATTTTGGTCTGGTGAACTTGATATGGAGAAAGCATTCCAGCAATTTTAATTTGCTGTCTTGAAATAGGATATCTGCATTTGCAAATTGCAGTTCCAATCTCTCCTCTCAGGTTCTTGTTCTCCTCCTTGAGTAATATCAGTCCACTATTACCATGGGATGCTTTTAGATATGCCGGAAATGCGCTGGACTCGCACTTCTTCCGACTGATCTTCACAAGCAGATGCTGGTACCCTCTCCTGAATTTCTCATGCTGAAATTCCAGTCTTTTCAATGCTGTTTTCTTGAATCCCCATTTCACATTGCAGGGAAGTTAAGAGCTAATAGTATAAATATCTTTGTATTTTTTTCTTCTTCTGGTTATAAATAAACCCCAAGAACTAGGCTGCTGTTATCTTTCACAGACTACAAAGAGTAACAACTATTGATGGTTTGACAAACTTCTACATACTTGATCGAACATACAAATGGATATTTTAGTGTTACAAGTACTTGAATAGAACTCACCCTTAAAACACGCTTGCAAGTTGCAACCTATATTGTTCAAGGAAATTAGAGAGGGAAAAGTGAGACTGACATTGGTATTTAACTGTAGAATGAAGCTAGAGAAGTTTTTGTGCTTGAAATATCTAGGAAACACTAGCTCAGAAAACTCTGCAGGTGACCATACAACAAATCCATTGCCATCAGAATTCCAAGAAAGTACAATGGTCCTATTTTCTGCGGCATTTCTTCCACCTCTCTCCTCTTCCTCCGCCTCCAAAAGGTCTTAGACGGAAATGGTGCCAGTACTTGCTCCTCGACGGCTGACCCATTTTTCTATCATTTGCATGTGGAGGAGTAGCATGCTTGGTTATTCTACAGCACCCAAAAAGTTACCAGCCACTCAGCCAGGTGCCAAATTATGGACTATCTTATTAAAAAAAATTGTATGTTTAAAATTTATGTGGGTTCAATTAAATCTTTTGAGCAAATTAATGAAAACATCTTAAGGTTGATCGCAGATACAATTGATGCACTATGGTCGCTTGTAACAAAAATTATGGGGGTGGGTAAAATTTGACCAAGATTTAAAAGAGTTGAACAAACTGATATTATAAATTAATTTTTATAAAAATTTCTTTCCGTTACTACATTTTCATGAGTTACGACTGCAATTCTGCTAATTCAGCTGAACAAATTGCGTAAAGTGAAATAAAAATGAAAGCGCAGCGAGTGAATTGGACAAGAAGAGTTAGATGACTAAAATGAAACAAATCTATAAGTTGTGTGACTTGACAGTATTTTTAACCTGAAAGAATGATTAGTTTCCCTCTAGCCTCACTCACTCCAATTTTTTGCAATTTCAACTAAACTCGCCACTACCATTAACCATGTCACATTAGGAGCCATTTTCGCTCTCAGAATCACATCTTTCCGCCTGCATCTTCAAACCCTTGGTTCCACTCCTTCCTGATGAAGCTCTTCCACTTTTCTACACATGCACAATCTTTCTACCAGAAGATCCAAAAGCATCTTTTCAGCAAAATATCAACCCGAATCCGCTACTCCAAAACTGGGTCGAAGTCGGACACTTTATACAAAAGAATTTCGCCACTGGGTGACCCAAATGTCTCAGTAGAGCCAGTACTTGACCAGTGGCTCAGAGAAGGAAATATTGTCAAGAAAACAGAACTTCAGAACATTATTAATGAATTGAGGGTCTATAAAAGATTCAAACATGCCCTCCAGGTTTGTTAAGAACTTTCTGCTTCATCTTTCTCAAGATTGCACTTTTACTATTTTAGTAATGAAGAAGGGTTACATTTCGAATCACTTTTATTTAATTCTGCTTGATTTTAAGTTGTGTTTCTTCTCGTTTTTATACTCTGGTTTAGGTAAAAAAATAGATAGAAATTTGTCTTCAAGAATGGTGTTTACTCTCGTTATATATTTCTTGAGATTTTGGCTAATGGGTTGCCAAAAATAGGAAATTTGAAGCATATTATAAATTTAATTTGATTTAGTTTTGATGAGTTTTACCTTTTCTTGTTCTATGTTGACTGGGGAAGTCTCGCAATGTGCAAATTTGAAATACGAGAGTTCCCTCTATGATAACATACAAAGTGTATTATGAAAGAGGCCATTTGATCCAAATTCCACTTTTTCTTATGGTTATTTTTTTAATATTCTGGACAGAAATTTGTATGCTCTAACAAGTGTAACCTTTTTTTGGCCTTTATTTTATGATTCTTACTGTATCAGTGAAAAAATGTTGAAAGGGAAAGGTTTCAACTCAGATAAAACACAAATACTGCAAGAGAAAAAGTTAATAAACTGCACCGACCTGAAGATGGATTATTGTGAAAGATTACAGAAATATTGAATATGCTAGGCAGTTATCAAATCCTGTTTACAGGCCGTGAATTGAAATTTAGTAAACAATAAGATGATGTTGTTGATCCTAACTTTTGTGTGTGTGGTAACATCACATATATTAACCTCGTGAAGTTCTTTACTAATTGTTTAGGTGTCTTGCTGGATGACTGATAAGAGGCATTTTCGCACATCCCATTTTGATGCTGCTATTCGACTGAAATTGATTTTCAAAGTTTATGGCTTAGAACACGCAGAGAAGTTCTTCAATGAGATCCAAGAAAACTTGAAATCTTTTGATGTTTATCTTGCTCTTCTTACCTGTTATGCCAACGCTAGATCCGTGGATAAGGCAGAAGCTATTATGCAGAAAGCTAGAGATTTGGGGTATGCTAGTAAACCATTATGGTACAATCTTATGATGAATCTTCATTATCATTTGGGAAATTCAGAAAAGCTTGATGATTTGATGAATGAAATGAAAGTTAAAGGCATTGATCATGACCACTTCACGCTTGCTGTCCGCCTATGTGCATATGCTGCAGCTTCCGATCCTGATGGAATTGATAAAACAGTACGGATTTTGGAATCTGATCCTCGCATCTTTCTTGATTGGAAGACTTATGTTATTGCAGCAGAGGGATACTTGAGACTGGGCTTAGTGGACAAAGCTTTGGCAATACTGCAAAAATTGGAGGGGAAGTTGCCAACCACAAAGCAAAAAAATATTTTATTTTTTTTCCTCCTCAAACTCTACGGGGATACCGGGAAGAAAGATGAGTTGCACCGAATCTGGAACCTGTACAAGCGAAATGAAAAGGTCATCAATAAGGTTTATATAAGCATGATGCGCTCATTGATGAAGTTTAATGACATTGAAGGGCTTGAGAAGATTTTTAGTGAGTGGGAATTGAGTGGATTATCCTATGATTTTCGGATCTCAAATTTCTTGATTGATGCATATTGCAGAAATGGTCTTCTAATGAAGGCGGAAGACATTATAAACAGTGGGTTGTCTAAAGGGGGCAATCCTCTTGTAATTACATGGTGTTTTTTAGCAGCTGGTTACCTCAAGGAAAATCAAGTCCCTGATGCCATGGAAGCATTGAGGAAGGCAATCTCGATAAGTTTTGCAAAATCTAAACCTAGCAAAGATTCCTTGACCGCATGTCTGGAATATTTGGATAACAGTAAACATTTGAAAAAAGTAGAGGAATTCACGAGGTTGCTAAGGGTAGAGAATATTCCTTCAGGAGCTGTTTTTGACAAATTGTTTTGTTTTATCAAGGATGGGACATTACAACCCTTCCCACAAGATGAAAGGAATTGTGAGTATGGGACAGAAGACTAGTAAATAAGTGAAAAAGCACATTTGAAACTCCCAAAATTTCATACTTTGCTATCCCTGTTACTGTACTCATTGACTCATGACAGATACAATACTCTTATGGTTGACTATCTGATCTGACCGACCGACTGACTGGTACAGGATAGTGAATATGGTCCTCTATGATTACTTGCAGAGAATGTGCTAAATTTTATACTGCCAACGAATTGCATTATCTTGAAATGCTCGGAGAAGTGAAGTTTTTGTTGTAGTTTCTAAAGAAATATCTGTTAAAGATGGCTTATATTCGAGAAGTGCTGTGCCATTAACCATTTATATACCGAGGGAAATTTACACTACTAGTTATGATAATTGCTTTCTCAAGCATTCTTGAAATGAGTCATGCTTGGTGTACATAATTTTTTGTACATAGTGGTGTTCACGCTCTCAATGGAGTGAACCAATTGGTTCCACCCCATGTGAGGGTTTGCACACCCTATATACCAATTTTTATGTACACCAAGAATAATTCTCTTTAAATTGGACTCCCCATTAGCTTTTAATATTTTCAGTCAGTATCATATCATAAATACATTTTTTCTTATTATAATTCCCAATTTGCTTTTCCAAATTGCCAAGTGCTTGCCTAAATCATCAAACTTTGCTATCCCTGTTAATAGCTGATGTGTTTAGGCCAATTTTAGGTTTAATTTGAACCCTCAGTCTGTATATCCCTTGACTGCTTTATTGTTCCTGCCGTGTTCATCACGATATATTTGTATAAACTAAACATCGGTGGCAATGTTCACCATGATATGTAATTTTGTTTGAAATTGGATCTAGACCAGAGCATTGAACATTGCCGAAGAACAATGGATAAGAAATTACTGCAGATAATTCAGTCAACTAAGTGTAGATCCTGAATACTCCTTATGTATCAATAGCTATTATATAAATCATGGGGAATTTATACATGTAACATAAAGGGGTAGCAAAAAATTCCTAAAGAGAACTAAAACAGGATAAGGCACAAAAGATAACAGCAGAAGAGGAAAATTGAAATTCTATTGAGAGATTTGTTAGCCTGTAATTGCTGCCTTCTTAATCCAGGGGTACTATTTCCCACTAAGTGGTACGAGTCAGGATACCAGTATAAACTCTCTGAATTACCAAAAACTCTAGCATAAACCATCTCTCCATACATCCCTAACCGGGGATGTGAAATATCATAAGGAGACGAAGGATCTCCTTCGTTACTGGGATCAGGATCGGAGAAATTGTATAGATCTTGCGTGGAACGAGCTGGTGGCCTAGGCGGTATATTCTCGCCCTTGTGTTCAGTTTCAGAGAGGCACTGGCCTCGGCCATACAAAGGGACCATGGTTTTATCAGAGATTTCGGCCTTGCAAACTGGGCATCTGGGATGCTGCTGGTCCGATTCAACTGAAGCACTCTGAAACCACTTGTAGATGCACGGCCAACAATAGAGATGGCCACAAAGGGTAACAACAGGATCACGGGCGAAGTCCAAACAGATACTGCAATCGAAGCAAGGAGAAGTCTTTTCAGAGTCTTTTGCTACGGAGGGAATCGATTTCCATTCTTGCACAAAATATTGTTCAAATGCCATGTTTGTTACAGCTGCAGGTCCTTTGATCTCTGATGAGAAAGAAAACAGGATGTTAGCTGCTAACACGAAACACCAACAACAGATTCAATCTTTATGATTATATGAACACAAATACTTTCAGATTGTGAAAGAGAGATGGTTACTTACCAACTCTGTGTTTTTGGGTGGCTGCAATGGAGTTTTTAGACGGATATTTATGCAAGAGGAAGGTTGGATAGAGAATAAAGGTTGAAAAACACGGGGAGTAGTTGAGTGGTTTTATAGATGAGGAAAAATTTGTGTGGTTAATGGCAATTTTGTCGGCTAAGGATTGCTATTTAACTTTTTAAAATTTTATTTGTTATTTTATACTAATATATATCATAATCGTTTTATTATTTACTGTTGGGTCACGTTCTATCTTACGAAAAAAATTCTAATGCTCGACTCGGTAATTTTCGTCGCAATTTAATTGACATGTATATTGTTTATCCGTGATTCTATCCCAATTAAAAAGTAGCACCTAAAACGTCAATTAAACATTGGCTCATAGTTTTGAATGCTCCATACTCCGTCGGTCGGTGAGTACTCAGCTTATGTTTAGCTTTCATTTTTTCTAAAACTTAATTTTTTAAAAACTTATTTTTTAACCATTCATTCTCCCATAAAATAATTTTACACGTAAATTCAAAAATTTTCATTATTTTTTAATCGTAGATTCTCCAACAAAATATTATTCCAAAATGCATTTTGGCCAAGAAAACGAGACTTGAACTAGGGCATTTTATTTTTTTTAAATTTTGAATTCTCATCTTATTTAAAAATCTATGAATCTAGTTCCTAAATGATCAAAATCGTCAATGGCAATGATAAAGTCAAAACACAATTTTAACATGACTTAAAATTAGATGAAAAATGACAAATCATTTAACATTTTTTATCCAATTTAATTGAAGGACGTAGGATTTTTACGATTATATTAACAATTTCAATCAAGTGAAGATTCAAATTACATATTTAAGTAAATTAAAGATTCATATCCTCACTTTTAAAGGTTAAGAAATCGTAACCACGCTACACAAAAAGGTTAGATATTCCAATCATGAATTTTCCTACTATTTTCATAGGTAATAAAAATGAAATATAAAAACAGAATATCACCAATAATTTGAATTAATTTAATCTATAATATATTAAATATCATATCAAGAGATAATTATTTTTTGTACGATTTTAACTCTATTATAATTCAATTATTTTTATAATACATTACTTTTCATTTTTCAATATGTATTTAATTTATTTTACCATTTGAACAATATCATCATGAATTATTTTGCTAACCGTTTAGTCATCATCAATGCATATTTCATAGATTCATTTCACTTATATATTTTCACCACATGAAACCTAATTATAAACTGTATTGAATCCTACATAATTCTAGTTCATGTATGGATTTTCTGTTATTAATTCTCAATTATTTAAGATTCACATTCATCTAATTAATATTCGTATTCATTTATGTATTTCAGTATTATTAATTATAATTATATGTTAATTAAAATTTCACATTCAAAAATACATTTCATTATTCACGTCCAAGTATTCTAATTAGGATTCTATTTCAATAAATTGAAAATTATATTGTATTCATTTAGTACAAATGATTTAACATTCAAGGTCATGTATATATTTATTTGTATTAATTCTAAATTAATTAACATTCATATTAATTCTTGTATAGTATTCGTTTTTACCATTTGAACAATATTGCATAAATTATTTTGCCAACTATTTAATTATTACCAATATATATTTGACATATTCATTTCACCCGTGTATTTTCACTACATGAAACTCAATTACAAAAAGTAATAAATATTACAAAATTTCTGTTCATGTATGTATTTCATGTTATTAATTCTCAATTAATTAACATCAACATTCATTTAATTACTATTTATGTTTAAATATTATTTTTTAGTACTTATAAAATATTTCAGAATAATGTGCAACGCACACTCACATTCACCTCTGACTAGTTATCTTAAAAATATTGGATTTTTGGGTACCATCATTTGCAATTCAAAATTATGACGTGTTGCGATATAGAATATTAAAAGTTCAAGTTTCATTGCATTATTATAATATAAAGTGAAAATTGGTCGTGCATATGATATTTCAAGCTCATTGAGTTATTGTTCGGTAAAAAAAATTTAGATTTGAAATTGATCAAACTTCATTTTTAATCATATATGTAATTAAATTCACAACTTTTTTAGTTTTAATCACGCGTTTCTTGAATCTTACCAACTTATAATCTAAAAAAACTTTATCAAACAGAGAATAATAGTCAAATTTTACATTTGACTGATGTGAATTGATGGAGATAAATGTAAAGTGACTATTAAATCTAGAAAAAAAGAAAAAAGAAAAAAAAGACACGTTTTCTTGAATAAAGTAAAAGATATAGAAATGGATTTACACATATCAGTTTTGTACATAGTAGTTTTATTTTATTTTAAAATAAACAATTAGAAGACGTAATCGAGCAACAAAATCAACATGGTTTCCTTTGGGCACATTTTGTCAATTATTCAAATGATGTTTCATATTCCACGCTGAATGACTTTTTGTGCCTTCTAGATTTGTTACAATTCATCACGCTGCTCTTCTAGATTTAATAATTAATTATTGACATTTAATAGAAGAAGAAGAAAATAAAATAAAAATTAATAAATAAATAAATAACTAATTGGAAGGTTAACGGAGACTTCATCACTTGATGGGTTAGCTGCTTCTTCGGGTGGTTGTTGTAGTCCTTTTATTACAAGAGAAAACGACTTCACGATAATTTCATCTAGAAGCCAACAAGTAATAAACAACTCTTAACCCATGGACCATGACTAATTGAATTGAATTAGCCCCATAGATTCATATTGCGATTAGAATTTTAGGCAATTCCCCAAAAAAATAAAATGACAAAATTATATATTTAGAGTCGAGGAGTGTACGAACTAACGCTTCCATCGATCGTTTACTTTCATACGAATCAGGGTTGATAGCGGCAAAAATATCAGGGTTGATAGTGGCAAAAATAGATCTCTAAGTTTTTGAAATGCTCCAAGCATTACTCGAGAGTTAAAATCAGGGTTGATAGTGGCAAAAACATTTTTGAACAATGTTCTAATTCTATGACAAATGTGTTGAAAAAGGAAGAGTAAAGAAAACAAGCATGCCTACTCTCAATTAATAGATTTTATTGGTTGAATTTAAAAACTTTCAATAAAAAGATTGGAAAACTAAAAATGTTAATATATTCATATATTGAGCAACTTTTTTTATTGTTATAAAATGCTTGGACTTGTTCATATATTAAGCACTAATTAATGAGCATCAATAGTTAATTACGTAAATTGTACGTTAGTTAACAAAGTGCCTTTTCTCCCTCACTTTTTGCCTTTTCGACTTTGCACACCATAGGCCTATCTTTCCGTCAGCTAGTCACAATGCACATAATACGAGTAGTCACATCTTTCTATTCAAGAAACAAAAGGCCAAGCTGACAGGCGCAGCGTGAGAGTTTGACTTATGCATATAATAAAGTTTGAAATTTGACTATTTGTGGGCACCAGTATGACAACTCTTATACCCAAATCTACTGAAACACATCATAAGATTTACCCTCTCCACAATTCTCTAGGGTGGGACAGGGTTCAACCTTTAACAAATGGCCATGGCTTAATTTCACGGGCATGCTTTTTAGATTTGAACTTAGGAAAAAGCCAAATGGACAGGGCCACGCGGGTGTGCCTTGTGGCCGTGGCCAAGTGGCGGGGTCTTTTAACTTATAATTACTTCCGATCAAAAATACTTTTTACTCGTAAATTTTGTAAGACCCACAAGTACCGCTCATTCATTGTTCACTTAGTTCTATCTATTATTAATTTAAATTGATTATATATGTGTGTGTGTGTGTGTGTAATGACATATTCATACTGTTGAACTAAATAAGTTACGAAATAGTTTCATTTAACAAAATATAGTGTCATAATTTCTCGATATATGTCTCTTGCGCGTAAGTTGACCATTTCAAAATCATCTTCAATGTCGTCGATCATTTATTTCATTTCTTGATATAGGAAAAACTATTTTAGGTCTTTGGAAAAATAGTCTTCCCCAAACTTTACGTAACTTCACCTTCGAAAGAATGCGATGCAAGATACAAACGGCCAAAGAAGTCAATTCAATTTGCCAAAACTTGTAATATGGTTTCAGTAGTGAATTAGGTTCTACTTTCATGCATGTCACTTTCTTATACAAGTTGAGAGAGACTAGGGGACCGCTCTATTCGTTGAATATATGAATTATTTGAGAGTTTAGACAATGAAACTGAATAATTCCAATCAAAATAGCTATTCTTATTGATTTTGTTAAATTGTGGAATCTAATTATTGTTGTTGTGCAGAATCAGTACGTGGACTGATTTTCGCGATAAAGTCGCCATTGGGTTGGAAGAGGGCAGATCAAAATTTCTTTACAAATAGTATAGAAATTTAACACTTGAAATTTCGTTATTAGGATTTATTATTATCATAAAAAGAGAGATTTCAATTTTAAACTTCTTATCATCTTGTCACAGTAGTTAACATTGATGCGAACCTCATGTATTCTCATATATTTATTTTTTTCTGCAATTTATTTACTCTCGATGGTATAAATTAATGTTTCTAATTCTTAATGGTAGGGTTGGCGCGTGAGTTAGGTTGGATTAGATTGGTTTTGAGTCCAATCCAGCATGTTCGGTTTGAAATAACTTAAACTGAAATCAACTCATTCACGGTTGAAATTTAACCCAATCCACACCGACCAAACTTAAGTTGGTTTGGGTCGTGTTGATTGGTTTGGGCTTGAGTTCAATTCAAGTTGGACATTTTTTTTATGGCCCCAATGGTTGGAACCTTTTTTTGTTGAATTTGAGCAATTTTTTAAAAATTTGATACCATTTTAATTTGGACCAATTTCAGTTACATAAAAATGATGATTTGAAAGGGGGAAAAGTTCATGAATTAGGTGTTAATTATCACTAAATCAATTTTCAGATCTTAAGTTTAAAAATGCAAAAATCAAGTGTATTCTTATGAGTCACAAATTATTTACTGGTCACATTTTATCAAATTAATTGACCACAAATTATTTTAAGGTAACAAAAAGATTTTTTATACATCACAGTTTTATTTCATTGGTCACAGATAAAAAAAATTGTAGGTCACATTTTATCGATCGATCACATATTTTTAAGTTGAACCAAATAGTTTGTTACATACACCAAAACACCCCACCCTGATTCGATCCACTACCCATACTTGGTCACAGGCGACCAAATAATTAGTCACATACACCAAATAGTGGTCACATACCACCATCACCAACACTACCGCCACTGCCACTACAGCAACTTGCGACCACCCGCACTCGAGCACCGTCGCCGCACCACACTACTGTCGCCGCCATAAACACCATTTTCCAACTCACAAACAACCGCACCACTAAACAACCACTACCACTATTGGAAACAACCATTTGCAAACTAAAAAGTTAACCACCAACAACTAATATCAAAACAATCAGAAAAAAATGAACACCATCACCGATTGCGCATTGCAGTGACTCTGCACAAGAAGCCGATACAGCGACGTTGTGCTGTTCTCGGTCATCGTACGACTTCTTCGACGCTGCGAGGGGCACTATGAAACGGCGCTCACAGAGAAAGGAAAATGTGTGCGGCGGCGCACCGCACAAACCCACCATTACCGCACCGCACTGCACCTCCGTCGCTACCGCATCAACCATTGGCCACCACAATTCAAAACAACTAAAAAAACCATGCAAGGCCGCGATTCGCGCTCATTCTGGTCGGAACATCTGCATTCACAGCTCTATGGTGGTGTTTGTACGAGCTTTGCATTCGAAATAGATCGTCAGAGCTCAGCTCATGGTGGAGTGTCAAGTGTCGGAGCTTTATGTCGTGCTAAATCGTCGGACCGACGACAGAGAACTTGGAGAAGAGAGAGGCGACCCACGACAGAGACATTGGAGAAGGGAGAAGCGAGAATGAAGAGAGAGAGATGGAGAGATATTTAGGGTTTGAAAATGAGATTATGGATGAATTGCCGGTAACAAAATTGGGGGAGGTTGATTAATTATAATATTATTAGTAATATTAAAATATATAATCATTACGTAATTTATGATTAATTAAACTTTATGTACCTGAGTTTTGAAAAGTAATCTTTAAACACCGATTATTGTGCAATTTCCTCTTTGAAAGGCCTTAAATCGATTGAAG
>CAIGRL010167449.1:908-18473 GCA_903798325.1 Fraxinus xanthoxyloides | reverse complement strand
CTTGAAGATTCTTCAATCTAATGAATTTATATATAAAACTTGTTCTCTATATTAAAAACCATTCATCAAACAATCAGTGGCTAAAGTTTTTACCATATCACTAAAATCTTGAAAATTATTTAGAGTGTTATATGGCCCCCATCACTCACACCGTTGACCATCTAGACATTGCTTATATCATAGATATATCTATTAAATGATTGCATATTGTACGAAACATGAAGTTTGCGAAATTACTTTTTAACTATGAGCGTGAGCGTAACTTTTAAATTATACAGTCAAAAAGGTGTGAGCCTAAATCTCAAGATTTTAATAAGTTTTAGATTGGATGTCAATAAATGATTTAACACTATTGTTTGTTAACCACATTCAATTAGATTTTAGACCATTATTATTGAGAACGAAGTGCTTCCCAATCTATCTTAGGAATGCTACTAGAATCATGTCAAAATATAATATATTTTTTTCCGCTATATTCGACTTATGGTCAAAGCCTATTTTTTTCATTTAATTATTTTAATAGTGCAATATATGTATAATTGATCTACCACAATATACTAAGATGAAAAGTAAATAATGTTGAGAATAAATGTGTAGTTCAAATTCTTATACAATGTCTCAAGTTCTAATAGGTGATATTTCATAACGTGATTTGCTGATTATCAATTTGACTAAACAATTTCCTCAACATTAGGGGAGAAATTAAGAAGCTAAAAAACTATATACTTAATATATCATTCTATTATCTAGATCCTTGCAAAAGACAATTAAAAATAGACGTTGAAAAGATATCAACAATATTTCGCACAACAGTTTTAAATGCTCTTGAATTGACGTCCTAGGAGGATCATTTGTTAACACTATATTTTATATATCTATGGCATGCATGAAGCTTGAATACATTCGATTCCGAGATAAAAATTTTCAAATGAAAATTGATCAAATAAGGAAGAAGTTCTTACTTAGGAGGCTATCCTCTTAGAGATCATATAGACATAACTAATCATAAAATTCCAAAAGAGGTTTAAATATTTGAAACATTGAAAGTGGAGATATATCAATAAGTTATGTCATTATAAGAAAGAAATAATATCGAAAAAAACTTATTAACAACATTTTTGTACGTAATATACCGATTCATTATTATGAATAGCGAGGATATCAAACTAAGTTCGTTGAAGCATATCGATCGAAAAAATAATTTGCTAAATAAAAGAACGCACTCCTAGTAAAATTGAATTTACTAGAGAAATTTGAAGTTTTAAACCTATAGTCCGAAAACTTAAAGGTGTATACTTATATGAAAAGAAAATAAGAACATGTTTCCGATTCCAAATCTCAGAGAATCTATAAAAGAAGTAGCAGAAGACTTCTTAAGTGTGATTTAACTAAGATAGATCATCTTCATGAAAGCTTCAAGATTATTCTTGTATTTTAAAGTTTTCTTTAAATCTTCATAACTTGTATTTCTAATTTTATTGTAACTTCAAATTATCATTTCAACAAAGAATTTTTTTTTCTTCAAATTTATCATTTCTCTATACTTTTGCACCTCTCCCTTGACCTAGACCTTCCTTTGATATCAGAGCCATAAGAGTTTAGAGTGATATTACATTGTCAAACTGTTGTAGATATTGTGTCAAAGGTGAAACTGGTGTGAGCATGGATGTCTACTGAAGCATTGGTTGTCGTGTTTGCTAGAGTATGCGTTTAGGTGGTCTCCTTGTAGGCTTTACATATTATCAATCTATCCTGTAGCATTGTGTCTATAGTAGTAAGTCACTTTAATTTCATTTCTTTACAACTATGTCTTTTATGTCAAATTGCTTTAGTAAAAGTAGTGGTTCAAACAATACAAATGATAATTTGTCAAACATTTTTCAAAATGATAATGAAGAAATTAGTCAAGATTATGCATCAACATTTGCATAAAATGATTTTACTTCAAATGAACTTCAAATAGCTTAGATTGAGCAAAGACTTCAAAACTAGACTATTCCAAAGGTTGATAAGAAATCTATCTATGAAATAGACCAATTTGATTTTCATCAAGATTATATTATCAAAACTNATCTATCCTGTAGCATTGTGTCTATAGTAGTAAGTCACTTTAATTTCATTTCTTTACAACTATGTCTTTTATGTCAAATTGCTTTAGTAAAAGTAGTGGTTCAAACAATACAAATGATAATTTGTCAAACATTTTTCAAAATGATAATGAAGAAATTAGTCAAGATTATGCATCAACATTTGCATAAAATGATTTTACTTCAAATGAACTTCAAATAGCTTAGATTGAGCAAAGACTTCAAAACTAGACTATTCCAAAGGTTGATAAGAAATCTATCTATGAAATAGACCAATTTGATTTTCATCAAGATTATATTATCAAAACTCTTGAACAAACTATTCCCATAAAAAATCAAACCGTTTCTATAAATCTATTTTCAAAAGAAGCTATTCAAGCACATTGGAAGAAATTTAAATATCTTCTAAACCATTGTTTAGACTTGGTTTAGACATTCCTATTCTTTTAACCTTAAATGATAAAAGGTTCCTAAGGTTTTAACATTCATTACTTTCCATGCTCAAGTTTAATCTCAAGAGTGGTCCTATATTTTCAAATTGTTATCCAAGATTTTTAACCAGTCTTCAAGACGGAGCTATTCCTAATGCTCTAAATCTTCATATTCAAACCAAAAATCTTAATGTTGATGATCATTCAAAAGCTTTTGCCTTAATATATCGAATATATTACAAGCTTATGAGCACTCAACTCAACATTCACGCTCTCAGATCTTCTCCTAGAGACGAAAGCATTTCAGTAGAAGTCAATCCTCTTCATTCAAGTATCATGATTTCTAAGAGAATTCATTGGAATCTTCAATTTAGAGGGCTTGAATGGGACTTTGAGAATGCTCAAATTCCCATCCCTGCTCCTATTCGTAAAACCCTTAATCAAATTATTTCATTTTCGGATGGATATTTCAAAGTTATCTTTGGTAAACCTTCCTCTTCAAACACTTTTCAGAGGTCTTATTATGTTAGATCTGACTATAGATCTAAGAATACTTTTCAACATGCTGGATTTTCAATATCTTCTTTAAAATAAGTTGTTTTCAATAAAATATTCCAAAAGCTCATTATGGTAATACTGATAAAGCAAATGAATCGGAACAACCTGGTTCTCCAACTTTGTTTGATATGTTACCACCATCAAAAAGACTTGATCAACAATGCAATGTAATTTCTTCTAAAGTTGATAGAAGAAATGAGTTCAAAAATAATCAATTTCTAGAGGTCAAAAGTTTTAGAAAATTATTCCAATTTTTTTTTTTTCAAAAGACGAAATTGAATCTAATTGAGAAGAATTTGATACTTTCCCAAAAAAATTATGTTTTTATGAGTGGGCATATTTTTAAAGTTTACAACAAAAAACCCACTAAAACAAAAACTCTTCAAAACACAAATGTTTTGAAAAAAACTTGGAAAACACCTAAGGATGAATCCTTCCAATTTGTGCATCTTCCTATGCAAGAAATAGTTGTTTCTTAAGGAAACATTTAAATTCTTGCTTTCCTTCTAAAAATGATACCTAATGAACGAGTAGATGATTCTGAAGTCACTACTAAGGATATCAAAGATATTCAAGCTCTGAACAATTATACCAACATTGTTAAACAATCTATTTGTTATCAACTCAACAGAATTGAAACAAATTCTGATTCTGATGTATCTTCATCAAAAATCAATAAAAAAGGAAAAGCCCCTGTCAAATCTTTATTCAAACCTCATCCTTCAAGTATGACCCCTCAAATAGGAAAACTAGATAATGAGACTAAAGTTATGAGAGAGTTTGCTACTCAATTATCTAAGTTATCCTCTTCATCAAAGAATATCAATACTATTGATAATCTTGAAGCTCAATTAATTGATAATGAAATTCCTCATGTCAATAAATTAGGCTGAAAGAATCAATATTCAAATATTCCTCCTTATTATCCTCAAAATATTTCTCCATATTTGCTTTTTGAAGAAAAAGGCGAAATTTTGAAAAACCTTTAATGGAGAGTCCGTTGTTGAATAGAACATAGACGGTTAACCGAATATCAGATCATTCAATTAATACAATTCATATCTATGTGCTATAAAGTATATGGCTCCAAAAGCATTGACCTTAAATCTGCAACCAACAATTTGGTTACAAGATTTACAGGATAAATCAAACAGTGGTGGTATAACTACCTTGAGCAAGAAGATTGTGACAAGATTTATGAAGCGATTAATGATAATACTAGTGAACATGATAGTTTCACAACTCGTCTTTAGCATTATCAAACATTTTATCGGAACCCCTGTTGATATACTCAATAGACAACCCAATATTCTCATTAATCTCAATTGTTCAAAACTCCACGATTTTCACTGGTATAGAGACATATTTTTAACTCATGTCTTATTACGCGAAGATTCTAATCAATCTTATTGGAAAGAAAGATTTATATCTGGACTTCTAAAGCTCTTTGCAGAAAGAGTTAGAAATTCCATCAAAAGTCAATATGAAGATACTATTCCATATGATGATCTTACATATGGAAAAATCATCAATTTTGTCCATAAAGATGGAATTGCTCTATGTAATGATCTCAAATTAAAAGCCAAATTGAAATAGGAAGGTTTGAAAGCCGTAAGGAACTCATATCATTTTGCAAACTATATAGTTTTGAGAAAATTACTCCTCCTTCAAAGTTAAAGAAAATGATTTTTCCTTCTCATACAGAGAGAGAACGTTTCAAAAGGAAATAAGTTTTCAAAAACCTTCCCATTCAAAAAACTTTTCTAAAAAACGATTTTCAAAGAAAAGTTTTTCAAAAAACTCCAATGTTACTTAATGGAAGTGTAAACGGTCAGGACATTATTCTGATAAATGTCCAATGAAAGGTAAGATTAATAATCTTCAAATTGATGAATATATTAAACTTGAACTTCTCAATTCACTCAATTCAAGTAATGGAAATGATTCACCTGATTCGGAATTAAAAATGGTGTATCAGCATCAGGAAGACTTTGATGTTGAAACCAGTTTTACTGAATCTTCCTCAACCAGCCAAAGTAAAGAAATTTGTGATTGTAAAATCATAAATGTTTTTACTCAAGAAGAAGAACTCATTCAAGAAATAGTTGAGAAGATTGATAATTCTCAACTTAAGAAAAAGTTCAACTCTCTTCTACCCTCAAAGTCAAAAATCCTCGGCTGAACCATGTAGTATGCAAATCATAATAAATAGGTTTAAAGCTAAATCTTCAAAATACTCTAGTTCTGATTTAAAATCAGAAATTAATGAGATGAACTCTCAAATTTCTACCCTCAAGAATCAAATGAAAGATGTTAGAATGGAAGTTGTTCTCTTAAAAGCTAAACAAGAGAATACAACCATTACTGACTCTGATTCTTTTGATGATGAAGACACCTCTTCTCAAACTTCAAAAACTTTTGTTATCCCTCGAACTGAAGAAGAAAAGGATAATGATATTAGCCGAATTCAACTTCAGAAATGGTACTATAATATGACCATTATTTTCAATAAAGAGTTCAAACTATGGACCAGAGTCTTAATTGATTCTGGTGCTAACCAAAATTGCATAATGGAATGATTGATCCGTACAATTTTTTTCTGAGAAAATAAATGAACGTTTTTATGCTACCAGTGGAGAAAAGCTCAATATTCAATACAAGCTTTCAAAAGCTCATGTTTGTAATTCAAACATTTGTTTCAAAAATACATTTTATTTTGTAAAAGATTTGGACCAAAAGGTAATTCTTGGCACTCTTTTTATTGTCAAATTTGCCCGTTTCAAGCTGATTCAAAAGGTCTAACTACAAACATTTTTGTCAAGAAATAGTTTTCAAATTTAAAAATCCCCTGTCTTACAAAGATGTGAATACTTTGAAAGAAGCTTATATTTCAAAAATTGTTAACAATAGTAATTTCAAGAAAAAACATATTCAATTTTTAAAAGAAGAAATTAAATTTCAAAGAATTGAGGAGCAATTGAAAAACCCCTCAATTATTGAAATTTTTTTCTTTTTCAAAACCATATGGAGAATGAAATATGTTCAACTATTCCAAATGTTTTTTTAATAGAAAGAAACATGTCATTTCTCTTCCATATATTCCTGATTTTTATGAATCAAGTATTCCTACAACATGTCGACCTATTCAGATGAATAAGAAGTTACTTGATCACTGTATCAAATAAATCAATGATTTATTGGATAAGGAACTTATTCGACCAAGTAAATCTCCTTGGAGTTGTTCGGCATTTTATGTCAACAGCTCAGCTGAAATCGAATGAGAAGCCCCTTGTTCAGTTATCAATTATGAGTCTTTCAATAAAGCTCTTTAATGGATAAGATATCCATTACCTCAAAAAAAGATCCATTGAACAGATTATTCAAAGTTGTCGTCTTATTAAATTTTGATATGAAATCATGATTTTTGATAATTCAAATTAAAGAAGAAGAATGCTACAACGCTTTCAATACCCCCTTCGGTCAATATGAAAGGAATATTATGCGATTTCGTCTAAAAAATGCTCCCCTTGAATTTCAAAAAATTATGAATGATATTTTCAATTCTTATTCAAATTTCATCATTTTTTTATACTGATGATATTCTAATATTTTCAGAAAGTTTAGAACAACATTTTAAACATCTTAATACATTCATTAATATCATAAAAAATAAAGGTTTAGTAGTTTCTGCTAAAAATATTGTTTTATGTCAAACATGCATTAGGTTTTTAGGGGCATAGCATTTATCAAGAAACCATTACACCAATTTAAAGGAGTCTTGATTTCACCGGCAAATTTCCCGATGAAATCTTACACAAAAACAATCTTCAAAGATTTTTAGGTTGTGTCAATTACGCGAGTGACTTTATCAAAGAGATAAGGATCCTATGTGCTCCACTTTTAAAAAGATTGCAAAAGAATTCGATCCCATAGAGCCACGAGCAAACTTAGCTGAAGAAAAAGTCAAAAGTGTTGTAAAAAAATATACCCGCCTGTCAATCCTAGACCCTACTACTTCAATTGTTGTTGAAATCAATGCATCTGATATTTGTTTTGGTGGTCTTAAACCAAATCCTAAAAGAGTCTAGTCAAGAACAACTAGTAAGATTCTATTATGGAGTAGGGACTGACCCTCAAAAGAACTATTCCACTATCAAAAAGGGATTTTATCGATCCTGTTATGCATTTCAAAATTTCATGATGATTTAATTAATAAGAAACCTGTTTTAAAAATAGACTGTAAAACTTCAAATGACGTTTTGGAAAAAGACGTAAAAAATCTTGTTTCAAAACAAATTTTTGCAAGTGGCAAGCAATTATATCTTGCTTTGATTTTAAAATTCTATACATACAAGGATCGTTAAACATTTTTGTAGACTTCCTTACAAGAGAATCCCTGTAAAATAAAGAGAGAACAAGTTTAGAGTGAGATGGATTCTTCTTCCTCAAAGAAGAAGAATAAGAAAAAGTCTTCAATCCCTATTCTTTCAATAGAAGACTACATTTAAAATTCGTTTCAAGGATCAAAATATGAAGAACATTTAAAAACTACATTAGCTTTAAAAACCCCATTTTTACAAAATACTACGAGTAAAAAACTCTTTGAAGAAAAACCTTGAAATTTCAAGAAAGTCCTTCAAATAGGATCTTGGAAATTACCAAGCGTCAATCCCCCTCCATCATTTCATTATTTTTACCAAATCCATCCATGTGCCCGAGTTTGAAATGGAGACATCTTGGATACATATATTTTCTTCTCTTGAAGAATATGTTCAAAACATTTTTGCAAAGAACTTCCATTTCACGCCTAAAAACTTTAACAAATCAAGAGCTTGTTATAAAGCCATCCTCATAAAACTAGGATAGACCATAATAACGCATACTTCAAATCCTCGAATGTAAAATCATATTGATTTTTTTAAAGTTTCAATTCAAAGGGCACTGTCATACGAAGACTAAGGACATGACCTATGGAAAGAAAATAGGATACATCTCTCAAAAGACAATTTATTTGAATCTCTTTTCAATTATTTTGACTATCAAGAGGTATGGTTTAACGTTTTCTACTTTTGATCAGTTACTCAATCTTGTTTTATATTGTTCTTCAGTTTTTCCAAAGTTATTTCAAAATTGGTTTGAATATTTTGGTCTTGATGAAACTATTTTTCCCAATCTTACTCATCAAGCGTTCAAATTCTTCAAAAAAATAGGTAAAACCTTTTCAAAGCCTCAAGAAAATCTTTTGTTTCAATTTGCACATAATCAAGGTCTCATGGATATTCTGCCGAGACTATCAGATTATTCAAAATACTGGCTCTAAATACAATGTCAAACGACTTGTTTGGAGACTTAAAATCAAATGGTGGTCTAAATTCCATGAACAAAATTATTTTCCTAAGACAGTAAATTCATGGATTTAAGAACAGAAAAATGCCAGTATACCAAAACTATCAAAGAAACATATTGAAAATCACGACTTTTTAGCAGAAAAATCAAGGCTTATGACAATGTTCAATCAATGCAAAATTCCCGAAGAATTGCAAACCATTTTTGAGAGAATTGCTTCCCTAGCCAAAGCCTCGTCTAAAAGAAGATCAGATTCAAAAAATGAAAGTTCTTCTCAGTCGGATTCAACAGACTACGAACAAAACAATGAGGATATGTGCTTTGGTTTAGAAAACATTGATAACCTGATTGAGGAAGAAACTCAAAGAAATACAACTTCAAAATGACTATATGGACCAATTTCCTTGATGAATTACGAAATTACAGGGTTCAAAGTTCGAGCCAAACAAGTTGTTTCTACCTACTTTGCTGACATTAAAAATAGGACAAAAGACTTTATTAAAACAATTTTAATAAAGTAACCATTAGAAGGACAATTATTTAAAAACATGGCAGACAAAGACAACCAGGACAAATATTGATGGTCCCCACATCGTCCTTCAAAATTCCTTAATCAAATTCATGAAGTTTTGAAGTCCAAAATCTCAGCTACAAAAGAAGCAGAAGGCAGAAGACTTCTTCAAGTGTTATTTAGCGGGAGATAAATCATTTCCAAGAAAGCTTTAAGATTATTCTTGTACTTTAAAGTTTTCTTTAAATCCTCAATCTTGCAATTTTCAATCTTGTATTTTCAATTTGATTGTAACTTCAAACAATCATTTTCAATAAATAATCATTTTTAACTGTATCATTTCTCTATACCCTTGTACCTCTTCCCTGACCATATATATATAGATGATCTGTTAAGACTCAATCCCTAAAATCAAGTATCTATTTTTCATATATGATTGGACTCCTTAAAATACATCTTCCCATCCCTAAACCACAAATTCATCTCAATTATAATCTGCCATTGCTAGTATCTTCGATATTGTTAACAATAGGAGATTTCATGTCACAAATAGAAGAATATCGTCACAAACTGATAATTATTGACGGTTGCGGAAAAAATTGCTGATGTGATGTACTGAATTCCTATCCAGTTACTTTGTTTGGGGTTCGAACACTATGGTAGTCACAATTGATAGATGATAAAATGTTGGAATCAGGCCACTCACAATTCTTGAATATCTCAGATAGTGTTGAATGCTTCGGTAGTCACAACTTCCCATCCCTAAACTACAAATTCATAATTGTTGTCATCTACCATCGCTAGTATCTTCGATATTGTTGACAATAGGAGATTTCGGGTTAAAAATTGAAGAATATCGTCACAAATCAATTACCATTGACGGTTGTAAATAAAATTGCTGATGTACTGTATTGAATTCCTATCCAATTACTCTGTTTGCGATTTGAACACTGTGGTAGTCACAATTGATAGATGATTAAATGTTGAAATTGGGCAACTCACAATTCCTAAATTTCTTAGATATTATTGAATGCTTCGGTAGTTACTGTAATTGATATTTATGTGATTTGTAGCAAGATACTGTGACATGTACGATTTCATGTTGTGATGTTTTATGAAGGTAGTGTTACATGTAGTACTTCATTATATGACTTGGAATGCGAATTTGTGACTTGCATTAATCGTGAACTGCACTGGTATTTGTAATTTACATTTTTCCGTTCATGCATGTTTGTTTGATAAATGTATTGCAAATATCATTAGTCCTGGTTGATCGCAATTGCTGTTATATGAAGCTTGTAAATACCGTTATGACTGAGTTTGGTTTCGATCGAACTAAGGTGGCAGTCACAATGAAGTATACATTGAACAATGATTTCCTTGTAATCAGAATAAAAAGTGACAATAATGTGTCGACGTACCTATTGCTAGAAGGCAAGGATCATGACCCTTCGAAATACCCCATAAACGTTGAGGTGACAACTACAGAAAGCGGAGAACAATCATACATGGTTCCAATTGACGTACAGTCTAGTGAATATATTTTTCATTACCAGATATGTCATCTGACATATGTGAGGCAACCATAGAACCTTTAGGTCACAATTTTGAACATGAAATCACAGTTGTATCCGTTGCTAATAGTATGAAAGTAGAAAATAGAAGAGTTTTTTGTAATAAAGAAATTTTGAAATTGAGCTTGTCTATATTTGCAATACAAAACATGTTTAAATTTATGGTTGTTTTTTTAGACAAGAAGGTAATTATAAGAGGAATGTACTTGGATATGCAAATAATCAAAATTGGGGGACAATGGAAATATCTAAGATTAGACGGATGCCAGATGGTCACACATGTACTTCAAATATAGTATTAGAATCTCACATGCAAGTATCAACCTCATTTGTGTCATCTTATATCAAATACAAGTATACCTCTTCATTGACTATATACACTCTAAATGATATATGTAATGACATGTTACATATATATGGAGTTCCATTTTACTATTTGAAAGTTTGGAGATCTCGCCTGAAAATATTGAAAATGATTGGGGAGATCCAGCAGACTTATTCATAAAGATACCAAATTTCTTTTCTATGCTTTATCAAAAAAATCCTGGTAAAGTTACAGGGAGCTGGATGGTCACAATAAGTTCAAATACTATTTCATGGCCCTAGATGCATTAGGGACATTGTAGGCATGTTATTGTAATTGATGGCACATATTTAAATGGACACTATGGTGGTATACTTTTCACGATGCGTATACAGGATGCTAATGAAACAACTACATTCAATGAATGATATAAGATTACGACTTACCTTTTAATGTGTTATTTTCAACCAAATCTTACGTACATAATAAAGGTTATCAATGTTAGATATATGATCTCTCAAATTGTTTTTTTTTCTTGTAGTTCGACGCAGTGCTTGAAAAATGATAACGATTCTACATGTAAGCTAACATATACTCCATAATAACACTAAATATAGTAGAATCAGTAAATGCAGTCACAAAGGTAGTTAGAACTACGTTGTTTTAGCTTTATTGAATTCGTTGTGACAAACTATACAATCTTGGTTCTACAAACATAGGGACATATTGCATGGCACTTTTACAGAGTTGTCAAGCAACTACAAAAAAATGTTTAGGGAAATGAGCACAGGGTAACATTGATATCTGTGACTTTAATCTCATCTACGTGATCTTTTTTTAATATATGTGACCTTAACATTCAGCTATTTCAACATAATTCATGTATGTTGCACGACCATATTATTTATTATCTGATATATACATATGCTTTGACTTGAGTTTGAACTTCATCTCTGTGTCATGTACTTTATATTTGTGCATTGATATTTATAAGATTTGTGTCACTATTTGCATATGTCTCATGCAAATCACACCATGTTTTTTGTTAGTGGCAAATTCTCATCTTTCATCGAATAATGTACATTTACATGCAATATATTTTAGGTAGATTAGTTACCATGTCCAATCGCCTTGGTTGTCATTACAATGAGGAAGATGCATCTATATGATTATTGTTCACACTATTGCACAAGAGAGGCATACATTAATGCATACCAAGATACTATTTTTCCAATAAAAAATCCAGCTGAGTGGAGAAGGCTCAATGAAGTGCAAAACATGTATTAACACCTAACCAAAAAAGAAGTTCAAGAAGACCTATAGAAAAGAATAAGAAATCATTGTTTGAAGGGAAGACAACTGTCAAATGTGGACGGTTTAGTGAAAAAGGTCACAATTGTAGAACGTACGACAGCTTAGTTCCATTAAGTAAAAAAAATCACAGTTATAACCTAAATAATATGATGTAAACTGATGATACACAATGACCGTAGTTATAGCATTTATACGTTCAAATAATATTCATTCGAAATGCAACTTGAGATGTTGGTCTTAAGTTGTGCAAATCTGACTTGTGAACATGAAGATGTGCCTGGTATCACTGTACAAAGACATTCGAGCACAGATATGAAATTAGTAGCTCTGGGTATTGCTGTGACTTAATATTGACCAAATTGTGATATAAATTTATACGTAACCTAATATCAATATTATATTGTCTATGACTTGATCTCCGACTTAGAAATAATATGTAACATGTATAAATTAGTAAATACTTCATGTGTGACATAAGAATATGACCTGTGACTATAAAGTAATGATTTGTGACCCGTATACAATACTTGATATGTGACTTTAAGAAAATAAGTCGTGATTATAAGAAAATGAGTTATGAATTGAGAATAAGGATTTGTGGCTTGAGAAATTGGATTTGTGACATTATACTAACAACCTGTAACCTGTAAACATTGTTATTTGACTTGGGACAAAATATGTGACTCGTATACACTATAATGCGTACTTTTTCACATGGACTTGAGAATAATAACTTGTAAATATAATAGGATGAGCTGTAACCAGTAAACAATACTTATATGTGACTTGAAATAATGATATGTGACTTTAACATATGGATCTGTGTAAGAATTCAAAATAATTGATGAAATTCAATGGACATAAGTAATGAAAATCAGTTTTAACAACCACATAAACATTCATAAACTTCAAATATATTCATCGATTACAAAATTAGAAGTACAATGTTTCTTTCCATTACATATTACATCAATTTTCATATAGAGTTTCAACTTTCACTCTATAACTATACCCCCAACGACCTTCTCTTTTATCTCGTTGGTGGCCTTCTTAGTTTCATGGTGCTTATAGAGCAGTGCGATTATATCCAACCTATCTTTGGCGATATAAAAATTCTTTGGTGTGGATTCTAAGTCATTATGAAGAATATATTCAACGTATTTGATCATTAATATGCCGCAATCATGGCTGAAAAAAGAAAGCCAATTTATTAGTTTTTACATGAAAATAATGGTCACAAAATGAATATTTATTTAGATAGTTGTTTATACATTAAAATGATTATCACAAACATATCCATTTTGCTATTATGGCCCCTCATAATCAACCACAAGTCTCAACTCCATGGAATCATCTTGATCATTATCTGAATTTTTGTTCTACATTCCAATTGCATTCATCAATCGATGGATGATTTTCACATATGGTTCAATCCTTACTTTGAATTTGAAATTCATGAAGGTCGTTCTTTCCAAATAAAATTTAAACAACGGACGTTCTTTAATATCAAGCAACGCCAATTCAAATGATCTTTATTATGATATGTGACACATGAATGCCTATTCAAATGATCTGAGATGTATAGCCTGTGACATATTGCATTGGCATGTGACATGCGCATATAAGCTGTGATATGTCTATGTGACTTGTGACTATTGAACAATGATTTCTGTATGTGATATGTGACTTATTCATAAGTTTTGTGATATGTATGTGATTTATGTGACATGACCATAATGTTTATAACATGTATATATGGTATCTAACCTATGATATGTGATATAGTGCATACTATATTATACATTTACAGAATGATATGTGAGTTTTGCATACCTTGTTGGTCAATGATGCGCTTGAAGATGCGAGCTTTTGCCATCATCTTTTGTTGCCTATGGTGAATGAATCAATATAGAAAGAAGACTTAATCACTTCGTTAGCATCTTTAATTTTTTTCCTATAAAGAAAAACGAATAACAAATTATTTATATTCAAATAATTCTGGGTCTGAGTTCACAAAATAATGTTATAAGTACTTGTTGTTGGTTTGTAACCTCTATGAAACCATTTCTTAAATGCAAAAACATTAGCATCATCTGCATGGCGATTCTAATATCAAAAAACTCAAACATTCTCCAAAATTTTGCTTTATTTTCGTGTCGGTCTAGAAACCCGCTTCACCGGCAACCCAAATGTGCGTGCAGAAGTGGTGATACTTGTTAATCTATGACCTATAATACAATATATACTTTGTGTATGCATATGAAATTCTAACAAGGTCATTGGCATGGTAACAAAAAGAGCAAAATAATCATGTCAAGATATCGAGGAAAAAAGTGTGGCGCCCTGGCGCCATGGAAGCCAACCAACAGAGGTGTGGCGTCGAGGTGCCAAGGAGCAAAAATGGACAAAGCCGGGACACCGCGGCGCTACAAGGTTTTTGGATGTGGCGTTGCGGCGCCACCCATAGACGTATGGTTTTAATTTTTTTTTTTGGCCCCATTTGAAACGCACAAGAAACCCTATGTTCATACAACCGTGGAGAGGATTATAAAAGGGACATTAGTTGGCACTTTTGGGGGTTGGACACTTTGAGGAAAAAACCATACAACTAGAGATTGAAGAGTACAATTCAAATAAGCAAAACATCAAGGAATTCAAGTTTTGAAGTATTGTTTGGAAGATGAAGTACATCTTGGTGCAAGCTTTATTTATTTTTCCACATCCATATTCAAAATCTGGTAATGGACTCAATAACTTCTTGTTTTTCTTCATTTAGTATGAATAGCTAAACTTTATATAAGGGCGAACCATGTAATCTACTTGAAACCTTTATGTTTTTTATTCAAGATTCTTGGTATTTTATCGTTCATAAGTTGATTTTACTATGAGTTTAATGCATTAAATTACATGATCAATAATTTGATGATTATGTGAGTCTCTTACGAATCGAGAGGTGAGTTTGAGATTTAGACTATATAGTAAGACTCGATAATTTAGTAAAACATGTAGAGATACCTATACTAAATTTTACGATCATATAAATTATTAGAACTAATATTTCAGTTAACTAAGGTAGATTCACATAGAGATATGGGGTTCAAATAGTAAAATAGGCCCAATGAGAAATCGAGATGGGTAAATTAAATACCACAGAAGAATTCGATCGAACACTGTATTAGGCTCTTGAATCTTGAATTAAGACTTAAAGGTGATCAATAGAAACGTTGTTCGTCCCTAATTTCCGTTCATTATTTGAAATCTCAACCAAGCTTTGTGTGCATCTTAATTAAGTTCAACTATTTAAATCAAAAACTCATATCAACGCATAAATCTTTGTTTACTTTCATCAAATTGGAGTTAGAAAAATCTAATTAAGTTCTTATAGTCCTCGTGGGAACGATAATCCAAACTCAAAGGTCCACCATATTATTTGTTATGATATCGTACACTTGCGATAGAAAAACGAAACAAATTTTTGTTGTCGTTGCCGGAGACTATTTACTTTTAGTATTAGTTTAGTTTATTTTTATCCGTTATTTGATTTATTTTCTTTTATTTACAAAAGAGGTTTTCATTGTATTCTCTTTATCCAAGGCAGAAATCTTGAACTGTTTGACTCAGAAATAGAACGTACTTTCAGACGAAGACGCAAGGAACACAAACAAAAACAACAACATCAAATGACTAACAATCAAAATATTCTTATCCCTATTCAGTCAATTGGACAAGTGGCCCTAAGAGTAGCGGGGCAACCAAATCAGTAGTAGGAGCGAGGAAAAATAAATGAAGGAGACTTACCCGTTTCAATGTTCTTGAGGCCCTTAGCTGCGCTTGAGTGCTCCAGTATTGTGCATCTAGATTTTTGGGTAAATAATTTTCAGATAAGGGCAGAGTGGATCAATTTGATGAGAAACACTCTCCAATTCTACGGGTTACCTCATGAAAATCTGAACACACGTATCTCCAAATTTCTCAGAAATTGTCAGAACTTCCACGCTCTAGGGGTTAATGAAGATGCTATTAAGTTGAGAATATTTTCATATACATTGAGAGATTCTGCATTGAAGTGGTTAGACGTGGAACCTCATGGAAGCATTACTACATGGGAAGAACTGACCAAGAAATTCTGCAATAAATTCTTCCTACTAGTTAATGTAGCTAAAATCAGATTGAAAATTCAAACTTTCAAATAGAAAGATAGAGGGAACTATCATGAGACATGTAATATATTCAAAGAGCCGATGCAAAAGTTTAAATCGTGGAATCAAGTGCAATACTTCTACATCGGAATCTCACCGTTGTCAAAATCTCAGGTGGATTCTTTTGCACGTGGATGATCATTTCAACAAACCATGGAGTTATTTGAGTTAATTGAAACTTCACATTCAATGTTTTTATCAAAAAATTGGTACCATCGAGAGCATCTGGGGTGTATGAATTAGATTGCGAAGCATCTACGAACGTACATATAACAACTTTGACAAATGAGGTAGAGCTATTGGTAAAATCACAATTGAGAGGAGCACATGCAGTGATGGGTGGTCCATCATGTGAAAACCGAGGAGCTAATCATTCAACAGAAAAATGCACATCTATAGGCTTTCCCGAGGAACAAGTCAACTTCATTCAGAATGACTCCTGCAATTTTAACCCATATTCACAAAAATATAACTCTGGATGGAGACATCACCTGAACTTCAGTTGGCCAAATAACTAGCCAGGGAATTGTTCAAATAATGCCCATTAGGAGAAAAAATCAAGTTTGAGAAAGATGTTCAATCAGTATATTCAAAAAATAGACAAGGTGTTTTAGCAAATTAACACAAATTTTCAGAATCAGTAGGCATCAATCAAGAAGTTGAAGACACTAATTGGTCAGATAGCTCAACTGCTTGCAAAACACCCACAAGGAACATTTCCAGGCAATACAATGATAAATTCAAAGGAGTAGGTGTAAGCTATTACAACTAGAAGTGGAGTATAATTGTCAGAAATACATGTGAAGAGACTAGACATAAAAGATTAAGAGGTTCATAAAGAGGAAAAAAACTACACCAATTGAAGAAAATGAGTAAGAGAGAAAAGAAAAATCTATAGTAAGAGTACCAAATCCCATCAAAGCTTATGTGCTACTAATTCCCTTTCCTTAACAGTTGCAGAAAAAGAAGTTAGACAAACAATTTGTCAAATTTGTGGAGATTTTCAAGAAATTGTACATAAACATCCCTTTTACAGATGCAATAGCACGGATGCCCAGTTATACAAATTTTTTGAAAAAAATCCTATCTAACAAGAAGAAGCTGGAAGGACATGAGACAGTTGATAGGAATGTAAAATGCATATTTTTATCTCCTTATTTTATGCGCTTGTATGTTTATTTTGTGCCAAAATGTACTCATTACGCTCATATTTTGATTTATGTGGCAATTCTATGGATATG
>CAIGRL010167431.1:0-11726 GCA_903798325.1 Fraxinus xanthoxyloides | reverse complement strand
TCTATAATAATGTGAATCAAACGGCCACTAAAACAGTAAATAAAGTTAGGATAATAACTAACTTGTAGATAACTATAAGAATAAAAAGATAGAACTAAATTCTAATCTAACTAAAATTAAAAAAAAATCCAAAATAACGAAAATGCATTTTTGAAGACATAGTATACACGACCATCTCCGAAAACGGACACTTTAAAAAATTTAGATTTTCTAACATCTAGACAACTATAACAGTAAAAGATAAAATCAAACAATAAAAGGAATTAAAATTCTAATCTAATTAAAATTAAGAAAATTATCTAGAACAACGAAAATGCATTTTCGAAGTCCTAAACGATGTAATAGGATGAAAACGGGCTGTACATCATGAGTTTTGCTCGCTAGGTTGTTTCCACTCAAAATATACACAAAACATCTTCGAAAATGGACACTTTCGAAAATTTATATTTTCAACGTCGATCCTACTTTTTCATGAACACCTATTCTTTTTATATTGTATGAATAAGTTGCATGAGCCATTCAAGACTGGGGATTAAGGAATCATAATCAATTAATTAAAATAAAAATAGGGCAAATGAATAGAGAACTTGGTTATAGTTCATCATATGATTCATATTTGCAAGTCATCTTCAAAATTTAGCACACGTTTGCTTTACTCGATATTGATACTTGAATGATGAGATTTTGAGAGGATTATATTTCCCGTACCTGCCCCGTACCCACTTCGGGTTATTGACCATCACCTCGTCCCGCCCTGTTTACCCGGTTAGCCCCACGGGTATCAGGTTGAACGAGTTTTTTTGCCTTCCCTAGAATTGCATAGTTAAAAATGAGTATGAGAAAAACTAATTTTAGAGAATATGAGCCAAACAGGGACTAAGTTTCACACATACGGGCATTAATTTTTTAACACTTAAAATCATCATTTTCCTTTCAATTAAACATACTGAGACTTAAACATATCAACTATGAACTATAAACCTAGTCTCGTGTATACGCATGACAAGAGAGAGAGAGAGAGAGAGAGAGAGAGAAGAAGGATAGCTGATTGGGACTTCTGTTAATTTTCTTACATTCTTAGCAGTTTCTTTGTATTTTTTTATTCAATATACTGTCTAGTCTTGATGTCATTTTACCTATTATTTTTTTAATTTCACGCACGAGTAGTCTCTATTGAGAGTGAAATTATGGTCCCATAAATTATTTTACATATAATTCCTGCCCAATTAATTCCATTGTTTAGTATTCCACCAACAAGAATTGTACTGATAGCAGCCTTTATTTCACTTGTTTTATTTTGCGTCAACTCATGACGTGTTTGGTATAACTCAAAATTCAATTAAAATTGAAAATATAGTTGTTATTGAGTTCTAATTGTCGAATAAAAGTCAACAATAACGACTAATTTTTCAATTTTAATCCGATTTTAATCGCTACCGAACACATCATTAACGTGTACATCAAAAAACAAAAGAATTATTAATAAATAAAAGAATAATAAATCCTTATTTAATACACATGCTATAAAACTCATTTTTTATACCTACTTTCATCTACACGTTCTCAAAATAAAATTATTTTACATGTAGATCCATAATCACTGGTAAATCGATAATCAAGCCTAGTGGTACCATCCGAGTCCATTTCTTTCTTTTTCTTTACATTTTTACTACGAATTCTTCAAAAATATTGCTTTTACAAAATCTACATCAAACAAATACTAATACAAAAACCAACAATATGTGAAACTTTCTAGACATATGCAAAAGTCAAAGAAAAGGGACTGGACATCTCATAGATGCTAATATATATATATATACCTTGTTTGATTTGCCAAAAATTAAATTTTAGTAAATTTTGATTAAAAAAAGGTAAAATATGTGATTAAAAAGTTGATAAAAGTTGTGAATGATCTCATAAAATGTGTAATTAAAATTAATTGTTGACTTTAACATCAATTTTTAGGAACTTTTTTATTTAATTCAAAAAGGGATTACTGTAATCCGTAGTTTTGTTCCTCTTTTAATTAGCATAAAAAAGTAACTTAACTTGCATATGACTACTCAACGGGTAGTTGTTATGAGTATCTAATAAGCAAAAAGACGAAATTGTGAGTTGTCAAATCTTGTTGCTAAGTCTATGTATCGCACTTAGTTTAGTGATTAAATTACTAATAATTTAAATGAAGAAATAAATAAAAAAGAAATGGACAATAAAGAAAAGGTTATATCTCGACAAAATATTCAATAAAATAAGTAATTCTTCGTAAATAAATTGAATTATTCATGAATAATATAGTGTTGTATTTTTCACAAGCTATTCATGTTGAGTATTCTTGGCTATATCTTGGCTTAAAGTAGGGACCGATTTAGGGGACTGGCCGATCGAGCAATAGCCTGATCCAGCTCCCAACGCATTTTTTTTTTAAGTTTAAAAGAAATCTTGTAGGAAAATATTTTTACGTGTAAATTTTTTTTTCTATGTATTAATCCAGCTTGTAGTTCGATCTTGAATCTGTCTCTGGATTAAGGAAAACCTATTTGAAGTCGAGGAAATTACACCCGTGACAACAATTTAAATAAATATTCATCCATTACCTTGCAGGTTTTTTAAATAAAAAAAAAAATACTGCGATTTATGGAGTAAAAATGATAATCAATAAATATAATCACTCATCTTATTAAGCCCCTTTTTGGTACACATTAAAATTTTCATTCTCATCCTTCTATTCATTTTCAACCATACATTCTTCAATAAAATAATATTTTCCATTACATCAATAATTTTTCCTTCTTTTTCAACCACACATTCTCCATCAATTTGCTATTCCAAAATACATTTTTCTAAAATAATATGGCTCAATTTCAAACACACAATTATCAAATTAAACACTATCATCACTCCACCCAACACACATATCAGTAACTACACGTACCCAACCACACCCCAGCCCACGCCCAAAATCCCCGATCTACATCTTCTCCATTACACAAAGATTAAGAAAAATTAAAGAATCGATTCCAAAAAATCATCTTTGATTTGCAATTCGCCATATCATATCTCCGCGTGTGATTTTCTACATGTAGTTTCCGATAATACATTATCTAAAGTGCGATTTCAGTATTTTTGAGATTCATTCATAATTATATAAACTCTAATACACTATGTGATTCGCCGTCCCAACTCAAATATCTTCTATATCTTGCCTTTTTTACATTATACAATTCATCGTTGAAACATGATATCATTTGTATGTTGAAACATTCTTTGTATTGCTATTATTTTGACTTGCTTACCACGTTGGTGAATTACTATTTTCCATTTGACCAAATTGGTGCATTTGATCCGATTATTTATACGTTGTTTTTGTGATAGTTAAGGTTAACTATTCCAAGCAATTGATCTTTTACCTACTCATCAATTTTTGTACAATGATAATTGTATTACTTGATTATAGTGAATGGTGAAAAAAAAATTTTATTGCGAAATGACTATGGAATCCTGATTTGTAGTTCAAAAAATACTAATTTTACGGGTCGACATTGGGTTTATACAAACCAACTTCTTTACAGAGACGTGTATGATGTACATGTTGTCACCAACGAAAAAATGAAAAAAAATGTAATTGCATTTAGTAATTTCATTTGTACTACTCAGAATTAGGATGATTTCAGAATCAGCAGGCCTATGTGTTTTCAACAATCAGGTTTATAAGATAACGTTTACACATAATAATGATAAGAAATCTAGCGAAGTAGTTATACAAAAAAATTACCTATAAACTCTTGAATATGAAATCCTCGATAAGATTTCAATAACGAATAAGATCGAGA
This sequence comes from Fraxinus xanthoxyloides, assembly GCA_903798325.1. Classification (NCBI taxonomy): domain Eukaryota; kingdom Viridiplantae; phylum Streptophyta; class Magnoliopsida; order Lamiales; family Oleaceae; genus Fraxinus; species Fraxinus xanthoxyloides. The sequence goes on along the minus strand of CAIGRL010167431.1, from coordinate 7,893 downwards.
TTTTTATGGTAATATAGATATTTTCCACTATGAAAATCTTCCAGAACTGAATTTATCTCGGTGGCGGAGTTTGATTGTTCATATAACCATATTTACTTCATCCAAGCTTGATTTTACATTTTAATTCACATATTTTCGACATCTTCAATTAATTCGTTTGATTCTCATTCAACATTTCAAATAAATATTTTGATATTTTTTTCGGTTATGTAGTATTTTCTGTTTATTATTTAATATAATAGTAGAGATATATCTTTTTTTAATAATTGTAAGGTATATATGATTTTTTTCCCCTTCGAAGTCTTCTCATCCATCACATTTTAAAATTATAGAAAAATGTTGATTTTGGCATTTAATATTTGTTTACAATCACTTTATTCGTAATCAAACATAAAAATAGAAGTTCAACGCTTATCAATTAGATTTGGTTAATGCTGTCTAAGATGTTGAATGATTGAAGTATGAAGTAATTTAACTCCTTAAAAAATCAATCGACCTGACCCTTCGAGCCTATCCACGAGTCAACTCATCAATCCACTATGATAATCATATCGTGCTTCTAGCCGGACCACCTCTAAATACAACCTAATTTGTTTTGAGTTATTTACAAGAAGAGTTTCCAAAAGGTAAAACCTAAGGGTAGTTTTGTTAGTTGTTTTCGATTTTACAAAATACTTGAAAACGTGTCTGGTTTGGTATTATCGATAATGTATTTTTAAAAACAATGATAAATTTATAATGTAAAACTTAAAAACACATTTTTGACGTTTTAGGTGTTTTCAGTAAATATTCTGAAAACACTCTAAACATGGAAAATGAGTGTTTAAATAAAATTTTATTTCAATAATTTTAAAAAAATATATAATTCAAAAAATTGAAAAAAATAAATTAAATTTTGAAAAAAGAAAATATGAAATTCTAAAAAAATAAAAAATCCTAGAAAAAAAATTATAAAAATTCTAGAAAAATAAAAATTATAAAATATATAAATAGTTCAAACTCTTAATAATTATTTACATAAGAACATTTTTAAAAAATATTTAAATGGATATAGATAAAAATATTCTTAGTCTATATTTTGGACTTAATTTATTATTTATTTTAATTTTTTAACGATATTCACGACTTTAATATATATATATATATATATATATAGTAATCAAATTTCATGAAATAAAATGTCGTAAAACAGTTTTTCAGAATATCAAAACAAATGTGTATTCTAATTTTTTGTTTTGAGAAATATTTTTTTCAAAATGACAACTCGTTTTTAACAATGTTAAAATACTCTTAAAACAAAAAATTGAAAATGAATTTAAAACTCAAAAATGAAAATTGAAAACTAAAATACAAACCAAACGTCTCTAAATTTTTTAGATTCTTTTTTGTTTCATAGAAAATTTAATTTATAATTTGCAAAAAAAATCAAAATGAACATTTATTTAACCGTGGTGACAAACATTTTGAGTTAGGGACATAAATAGAGGTGAAGATAAAAAATAAGCATAAATAGAGGTGAAGATCAAAACTAACACATTTATATTCACTGCATTTGTTCTTCAAACTTCAGCATTTCCTATATCTTCCTCTCTACCACCCATGCTATTGTGCTTATATATCTTTTCTTATTCTCAATGAGATCACATGTAAGTGTGTAAAAGACTTTAAATAAAATCAACATCATATATGGTGATTAAATGCTACTTATTTTTTGTCCTATTAAAAATCGTAGTAAATGTTATGACGCGTCAAAATGGTTCATGTGAAGAGTTAGACGCCTCTTTTTAATATATACGTTTAACACATTTAACTATCTTCGATTTTCGTTTGGACTATTTATGAATTCGACTAGCGTAAGATCATTGGAGAATTTCTAGAAGTAACATATTATCGAAATATCAGTTTGAAACGGGGCTACTTTGATGCGCCAACATTTATTGTCATTTCATGCATTGTTCACGAATTGAAAAATTAGCCGGTGAACATTTCAAAATGGTATTAAAAATGCAATATTTCAACTTCTGGTATCCCATAATGACCTCAAAAATTTAGAAAAAAACATAAAATAATAAATAAAATAATAATGGTCAACTAGTTGCTTAATTTTATACATTTTTATGGTGTGTCAAAGGAGGAAAGTAGGAATTGATTTCCATCCAAAAAGTTTGGGAATCTAGAGGTCATTTGGACGTAATTAAATTACAATTGGGTTCCATTTCAAAATCCTAAACAATAATCTTAAAATCAATAATCAAGCCTTCCGATTATCCAATAACATAAATGATCAAGACTTCCAAAGATGTTTATAATATTGATTTTTGAATTCGCCAAAAAAAAAAAAAAGACCCCCACCGTATGTCCGCCAATGCATTTAATTTTTCAATTCTATCTTAATTATAAAATAGTTTTAAGTTTTCAAACTGGAAAAAAAATGGATTAGTGTTAGGGAGTGCATAGTTCCATTAGAAACTTTCTGGATTGGACTCCTCGATATTGGTAGGGATTTTTGAAAATAAACAAAACCGTGACATTGTACTTACCACGACTTTAATAACCCAAATTCAAAGCAATAGCGATTTTAGTTCAAGTACAGTGCATAACAATTCGAGAGCCCTACTTCTCCCCTCTTCTTTCTGTTACTCAAAAAAGTGATCCATGGCGCCAAAGAAGCCGAAGGTAATCTCAAACTCGGCTGCGAAGAATTTGAAGCCGGAGGTAAAGAGACTCGATAGGTCGGCTTACTTCGCTAGAAGAGAAGCCGCTAAGGTCTTGCGCAGCGTTCTCCATGGTGACGCTCGGCGACGAGCCGTTGGATCTATCAAGTCCCTTGTTTATAGTCCAACAATCAGAAACAAAAAAGCCACCTACGCATTGGTTTGCCAAACGCTCAAGTGTAAGTCAGCAACGTTCCTAGCTAAACTTCATTTGTTGCTATTATGCATTTATGCTAGTAATGAATAACCGCTAATGCATAGTGTACAAGTTTTGAATATGCAGTTGCTTTGATAAGTAGCTATGCATAAACAGTAATCCAGTGTACAAGTCTTGAATCGATAGGTGCTTTGATAACTAGTTATGTATAAACAATAATGCATAGTGTACAAGTTTTGAATCAGTAGTTGCTTTGATACTAGAGAGTAGAGGTAATGTTGATATGTTATAAATCTATTAAAAAAATTCAGGCTTTCTCTAGTCAGTTTCCAAATGTTTTGTCGTTGGTCTATCTGTGTTTGCAGATCTCCCAATTATTAAGGATATTTTGGTGGCTGCGAATGTACTTAGTGGCAAGTGGAAGGTAAGAACATTAAGCACTACTGGATTTTGTATGCATGAAGACGTGACAATTTCATGGTTTCTTGATTGAGATTCTATATGTTTGCTTACTAATCTGATATCTAATTTGCTGTTTGCTTTACAGAGGCAAGGAGAGTTAATATATATAATCACATATGACATTCTTTTTGGCCAGGTGATTTTTCTCCCTTAATGAGGATGCGAGTTAGTTAAGACTATAATTTATTTGTCTCTTGATTTTATTTCTTCTAGGCATCTTGGCTTTCATAAAAGAAATGAAAAGTAAAATAAGGGAAAGCTTGAATTTTCTTTTGAAACAAAATGGAAATCGAACCTGAAACTTTTTGAATATAGTTGAATATCTTGAGAATTAAAGAAAATAGGTGCATTCCTGTCAAGTGTCGTTTCCATTGATTATGTTTATACCTGCATTTGCCTTATTTTTTTTGAACCAAACAGAGAATGTGGTTTTCCCATTGCATCCTTGTTAAAATATAGAATCCAAAGAGAGAAGTTTTTTGTTCCAAGAGTATGCAATACGTGTTTCTTTATGGCTGTCTTTGTTGTCATATTGGTTATATCGTCATCATATTGTTTATGTCAGTTTAGTTTCTCCCTGTAGGAGGGCTCAGTAGTTGGTGATGCAGAAAAGTTTCTACTGCTAAAAAAAGATGCATTACAGTCAGCTTTGGCACAGATTTTAAAGCGTAAGGGAGTGAAAGACATAAAAGACTTGATGATATCTGCCATTTCTTCCAGCTCCTTTCCTGCTTCTGGTAAATACATGGACTCTCAGTCAACCCAATTGGCTTAATAACATTTAATATGAAACTTTTACCAAAAAAACAATAACTATAAGTTTGAACATCTATTCTTGCTACAGTTATCAAAATATATCATGTTTATGGTCAATTTTGATGTGGAAATATATTTTATGCATGCTTCAGAAAATTACCTAGAAAAGTTTTAGGTCGGAAGAAGCAGAGTGATTTTGCAATGTTTAGAGATCGCTTGAACCAAGAAACAAGGAAACATCTTGAAAACAGCGAAGAATCACAGACGAAGATAAATATTTGGCACAAAGCAGCACAGATTTGAGTCCACAATGCGGACACACACTTAAAATTGAGAGGATTAGAGGAATGCAGTCTCCCTCCAACCTTTTCTTTACCCCCAATGAATGAAAAAGTTTGAACAAGAACCCTTACCTTAGATGACCTATAATTATTGCCTGTATTCTTCTCAAACTTAATTATTGATTTGCTGCTCTTGCATTATCCGATGCCCCTCCAAAAAAAGAATCATATATTAAATTATCTAGACGTTGACCACTGAGGGGCAAGTGCAGTGTATTATTTACTGTATGAATGTTCTTCATATCTTAGTCAGTTAGTTGTCCATGTCCTGCAGATGTACCGAAACCTCGTTATGTTCGAGTAAATACTCTGAAGATGGATGTGGAATCGGCCTTGCTTGAGTTGAGGAAACAGTATGAGGTATGCTGTTCAACTTATACATTGATCTTAGATTTTTTTCACTTTCATGACAAGTCTTTCCATCCACTGGTGGTGAATTGCTGTTCCAAGTTACCAGATTATGAGATAGTGAGCGAAAAGAGTTATTAGCGAGAGCTTTAAGAGGGTGTTTGGTGTAAATTAAAATCAGATTTTAAGTGGATTGTGATAGAAGTTTTGAAATGTGTGGTTGAAAAGATGTGAGACCCATGAAAGATGTGATTGATATTGATTGTTTGACTTAGATTAAAATCAGTTTAAAATTTGGCCCAAACAGGCCCTAAATATGGAGATGCTATAATTTGGCTACTCGCTACTAAATATGGAGAGACTATAATTTGGCAGCATATAAATCATGGTATACTGATACACTGGATGGAACTTTATCTTGTCAATAGCATCTGATGTTAACAGTTTTGTTTGATCACTGTTAGATATGTTTAGGATACTTAACATGATCCTTTCAATGAACTTCATCAAGTACTTAGCTGCGATTCTTTTATGTAGTCTCATCTTTTGTTTAACCATGGGGTGATTGTGACTCTTAACTATATCAATTAGGTTCGGGAGGATGACACCGTGCATGGCTTGTTGATACTCCCACCAGGTGCTGATTTGCACAATCATCCACTGGTGAAAAATGGAAGTGTTTTCATGCAGGTATTCTATAGTCTGCAGGAGACTTGTGTCTTAATATCATATACTTGGTGTGAAGTTAGATCCAGAAATGTCCTTTCTGAGATTTTGAATATTTGATGCTTCCCCTAATTCGTGACATTGCCATTTTTAACATAGGGCAAGGCAAGTTCCATGGTTGCATTAGCTCTTGCGCCCAAACCAGAATGGGAGGTAAATTAATTAGAAAGGATGATATAGTTTTTCCAGTGATTTAAATTGCAATTACTTAAATCAAACTGTGCTTCTGAAGGTCATTGATGCCTGCGCGGCTCCAGGAAACAAAACAGTTCACCTAGCTGCTCTTATGAAGGGAAAGGGGAAGATTATAGCTTGTGAACTCAATAAAGAAAGGGTTCAACGCCTGGAAGATAATGTTAAACTGGCTGGGGCCACTAGTATCCTTTGAAGTTCTTTCTGATGCTTACTGCATTTCTGAACTGGTATTAAACAGATAGATTTGACAAGTCCTCGTTTTATATCTATGCTTTTTTCTTTATATATATATATATATTTTTACATGTTTTGATGATTTGGAAGTCCTAGGTGATTGTTGCTACATATTCATTGTCTTTGTTCCAATGCTGTCTAACACCCTTGATAGTATATTATGCTAACTGATTGCTATATCTTCCCAACTCATGTATTGAATTTGTTATTATATAATAACTATACTTAACTGAGCCTAGATGTGAAAGTTAAGCATGAAGACTTCTTGAACCTTAATCCTGAAGATCCTTCATATTCAAAGGTATCCTAGTTGGATCTTATTTTTATTGACCCCCTCCCCTATCCACTGTTCTCTCCTCTCTCCCCTTTATATATGTTTGCTTGATCATGATCAATAAGTATGATGAAAGTGAAATTTCTGGTGGAAAAAAACTGTAAATTAACAAAGAAAAGTTACTGTGAATCCATCTGATGTCCTGTGGAGCATTTGGACAATGTTACACTGCTAAATGTTAGATGGAAGAAAACTCTGGAATTGAAGACTGGATTACTTGTTCTATTTGTGAATAACAAATGCAATAATGACTGACTGACTGACTGAGAATATCAGGACAGTTGATCAAGTAAAGAGGATGGTTAGACTATGATGCTTCTCTAGGGGTGTATGATCTTCAAATAATGAAAAAAAAGCAACAGTGCTTCTTTGAGATGTTAGTAGACTGGCAAATGCTTGAAAACTCTTCCTACTAATATGTTGAAAATGAAAAGAAGCCAATGATACACTAGTACTTGTCTACTTGATATATCGCCTGGCTTTTTAAGTTGCATCCTAACCCTGCTTACTGGCTAGATATTTTCACTCTCCCCCAAATTTGTAAGGGGTCAATTTTTAGATGACTGTAGAACTTTTTTCCTCTTAGAAAATATTTTCAAATAGCATTAAGAACATAAAGCCTCTTCTTCTCTTCCCAGTTACCATACTTTTCATATGAAACCATTTAATACTTTTACGTGCCACCATAAATTTTGCTGTCCCAGTATGCCTACGCCCTTTCTCCAGTTAGGGACATATTTAAAACTTACTTTTCACTCATGGAATTTGATTTAATGAAACGAGTTTTGTAATCTCTCTTTCTCTAGAGTTGCTTTAACATTTGGATATATTATTGCTCACAAATAAAACTCTTCTTCCAGGTTTGTGCTATTCTTCTAGATCCATCATGTTCTGGATCTGGGACGGTTGTCGATAGATTAGATCATTTGCTCCCATCATATAGTGCAGGTGACTTTTTTGGTCTCCTCTGTTCTTAGTTGTTCCCTTTTATATTCATGCAACATATCTTTTAACTTTTGCCTCATCACTAATTGTAAATATTTCGCATTCACCTTTACATGTAACTGGAAATACCGCTTTTCATAAAAGGGTGTAGACATTAGAAAAAAGGACTGGGTCGATTTCAAATCATTAGCCCACGTAACTTTATTAAAATAGTAGTCTACTAAAGCCCCATTTAAAAAATTCCAAACATAAAAGCCCATGGAAAAGGCCCATCATACTTTTCAAAATCCATAATTATCTAATTTTTATTTTTTAATTAAAGATAATTGGGTGGTTATGAGAAGTGGTTATCAATTTTTTCTATAAATAGAACCAAAGGTCCATAAAATATCACGATAAAATGTGCACGGGAAAAATCACAAGTGCAGGAGAAATTTTAAAGTCTGGAGGAGGAGAAAAAAATCTCATGACTAAGTCCGAGAAACACCAAGAATATCAAAATACTTCAAATTAAAGCGAGTCCACGATAAATTCAGAGGATCAAAGTCTTCTTTAGATCAAAGCAAATTTAAGCCCCTGTTTGTTTCTCCTTTTTTTGCCCATTTTAGAAGAATTTTGACCGTTGCACAGTGCCACAGCCATCATTGTTGACTTGTTTCTCTCTTGGTGGGCCCCACAATT
>CAIGRL010167422.1:0-13779 GCA_903798325.1 Fraxinus xanthoxyloides | reverse complement strand
GAACCTCGCCTTATCCCGCCTTTCCGTGCTCAAGAACCAGCGCCATGCTCGCTGCGCCGTAGCCCGCTCAGATGTAGTGGAGTTCCTTAATCTTGGCCACCATGATAGAGCTCTTCTAAGGGTAATTTTCTAAATTTGGATAAAAGAGAGATTAATTTTGATTAAAAGGCATCACTATTATGCTATAATATGTTGTTTTTTCACAGATGAATTGTTATTTCTGTTTTGATTAATGGTTTGTAGGTTGAGCAAGTGATAAAGGAGCAAAATATGTTGGATGTTTTTACTATTATGGAGGGCTATTGCAATCTGTTGATAGAGAGAATTAACCTCATAGAACAAGAAAAGTTGGTTTCCTATTGCATGCTTGAGTACTTCAATTTCTTTTTAATATTTCGAGTTTTTTTTCTAATAAGTGTTTTTTTTTTCTTTTTTTTTTTGGTTCTGTGTTTTAGAGTGTGTCCTGATGAATTGAAGGAAGCTGCATCAAGCTTGATTTATGCCACTACAAGATGTGGGGAATTCCCAGAACTTCATGAGCTTCGTGCGATTTTCATATCACGATATGGGAAAGAGTTTGCAGCTCGCGCTGTTGAATTGCGTAACAATTGTGGAGTTAATCTTCAGGTAGGCAACAATATCATATATTTAACAGAAAGATTAATAAGATGTTAATTTTCTAATATTTATGTTCTTATGTGCAGATTATACAAAAGCTGTCAACTAGATTGCCAAGCTTGGAGAACAAAATGATGGTTGTTAAGGAGATTGCTTCAGAGTATAACATCGTTCTTCAAATTGAGGAGACTCCATCAGCCACTAGAGTGGTATGCAATTTATATTAGGGAAATGTCGTTTTGTTTTTCAATCATTTATGAACATTAATGATACATATTTGTTTCTAATTTCAGGAAATTCTGGATTCAGAGCAGAAAAGCCTGTCCACCCCCTCAGGAGTTTCTAATCCAGGAGAAAATAGGGTCGTACAGCCTGAAGATATAGAAAGGGTCCAAGATTTCTCAGATTCAGTAAAAATGAGGAAGAAATACAGGGATGTGGCTGATGCAGCCCAAGCAGCTTTTGAGTCAGCAGCTTACGCTGCAGAAGCTGCAAGAGCAGCAGTTGAACTGTCTCGGTCTGATACAACAGATCCCGATGACCCGAGTAGTCCAAACCTCCGACCCAGGAAAGTATCAGCTAAGCTTGAATTTGCGAAATCTAAACTTCAAACCGATGAGGATACACAAGTTGAACTGAAATATGAGAAAATCCATTCAGTACAGAACTATGATTTGGAAAATCAAGATGGAAGCTTACGTATGGAGCAGTTTAAGCAGAGGGAGAACGGACCACAGTACAGCAGATCACCATCTGATTCTAGTTTGGATTCGATAGATGACAATGTGAAGGAAACTAACATGTCGTCTGATGAAAAGATGCAGACACAGACATTGGAGAGGGAGATAGTTTTTGATGAAAGTGAAGATGAAAATGAACATGAAAGCTCATCAAAGGCTTATAATTTAGATTCCATCATTCAAGACAAGATACCAGAAGGGAGCAGCAGAGATCCTCAATATTCTCAAGCTCGACTGGAAACGGAGTCGAGGCCTGAAGATTCTCGGGTAAACTTTGCTGATGAAATAAGGGGGCAGGGTGTAGAACATTTGACTATTAAAAAGACTCCGATTTCTGTAAGGACCAGGCGCACATACGGCCGGTGACAGAGATGGTACTACAAACAGATTTTTTGAGCTTTGCTGTATTAGCATAGGCTATGCCTGCGAATTGTTTCTGTTATTTGATCATAGAGTTTCCCAAATTCTATGTAATGTTTGCTCGGTTGCACATTTGAGTTCATAATTTCCACAAGTAAAGCATATAATTATTCAATTTCTTGTTAGATTTCGATTTTAATCTGAATAATTCAATTTATGTGCATTTGTCAACAACGAAAATAATGAACTAGTGGACATCTATATTCACTGCCTAGCAACAGCAATCATCTGAGATGTTATAAACAGGCTCGAAAATACAAGGCAAATAAAAAAGGGATGAAAGAAGATAATTTTCAGTGTAAGAGGCTCAAAAGGAAGGATTTGGAAAGCAAACAGTCATCGTGTTCCAAGACTGTAAACTTTTAGACATATAAACACAATCAACAGTTTATACCTTAGAAATGGTGAACACGGGTTTTGACTGTATTTGAATAAATTGTAAGACTAGCTATAGAAGGTCATTGGGCTCGGGATCGCTTCTTTCCATGTTGCACTAGATCACCAAAAGACTGCAAACTCACACCAACATCTTCATCATACTCAATCCCAAGTTCCTCCTGCAAATATAGAAGTACTCGTTATCAAAGAAGCATACAGATGGAGAAGAATTGAAATGCATAGGACATGAGCACAGGGAACACCTTAAATTCTTTAAGATTCTTGGGGGAGTTCTCAGTTATTGCATCCCATATATCTTTGAACATCCTCTTCCGTCTTCTCCATTGATTCATTGTATCCATATACATCTTCCCCACAGCTTTCCTCTCTTCTGGGCTCACTAGAGTAACTCCCTCCCTTAATTTAATCAACTTTTCCTCCATTTGCTTGACCTGTGAAGAATTACAATCTAATGAATAACTTATTTCTGTCATCCAGCAGAGAACACATCAATTTGATCTCCACATCAACTACCTCTTTCCCCAGCTTGACTTGTTTTGCTTGCACCTCCTCCAATGTCAAATTTGATTGCAAAGCTTTAATATCTGCAATCACCGCATGCATACCAGATTATAGAGAATGGAACCATCCCTGGGTTTCAAAATATCACATTTCGTCAAAGTAACAAGATCACTCAACAACCCAAAAGCTACACCATATTTACAATGAAGAGCAGAAAAGATAGATTGTATTTGACTCCACACAGGCAGCATTTATTGTGCACTTATTTCATTACCAGAACTTTGAGACTGCACTGTTTTTTTTGCCTTTTTTGAACATATCCCATTTAAGGTCAATTCCAAGGGCCTACTATGTAACTAAACTTCATAAATAAATTCATAAAATTATGGGGAAGGTTAAACTGAACCACTGTAGATGCAAACTGCTGTAAGCTGTACCATAAACTTAACATTTAATTGTTAATTTTCAGAAACAAACAGAAATGATGTACAGGAGAAAATATATATATATAACCTCCTTCAATCCCAGCAATAGCTTTCTTTTGTTCAACGAGCTGTTCTTGCAGTTTGGTATTCTCTTCTTTCATCTTATTAAGCTCTTCGGTGTTTGGAATGTCAAACTGGTCTTGCTTAGCTAGGTATATTTTCTGCTTGCCATACTCTTTGAATGATATTTTCCCACTGTCAGCCAGATTATCCAAAGCTTTTTGTACTGCAGCCTTTTTGAGATTAAACTTTTGTAACGAATCAGCCGCATTCTGGGAATTCAATGGCTTATTTTGCTGCCAAAAGAATAGAAACAAGAAGATAGTGAAAAATTCCCCAACCAAGTAATTGAAAGTTGAAACAGAGAACACAACTATTTTCAATAATCATGTCAAGAAAAATATTCCCCATAAGAGTAACTATACAAATATTCTGCAAGGCATTAACTTAGGAGAAAAAAATTAAGAACATAAGAAATTATTTCTCGAGAATTAAAAACTCAGTGTAGGTGCCGTGCTTTAACACTTCTACGAATCAAATTTCTTTTAGTTCATATTAACAAGTGTGAAAATAAGAGAAGAAAAGCATAGATGTTGGGCTACAAAAATTTCGGAGTTCCCAAATGTTTTAAATAATGAAAATCCCGAATTTAATGGAAATCAAACACTTACTGCACATCCCCAGAATAAACTAGCAGAAACAAACAAAATTATGAAATTAAAAATAAAACGCGACTGAAAATTTTGTAAAGCACGCGCATAACTACAAAATAATAGAAATGATGGATAAATTATACCTCATTGACGAAGTTGAGCACGATTCCTGAAAACAAATATATGGAAATAAATCAATAGTTGAATACAGGGTTTGATTCAAACAAATGTAATTATAAACTGAAGAACAGTATTTCGATAGCGTATATTCATATTTAAGTAAATAAGTGTATCAATTACCTTCGGCGGTGTCAGATTTGGGAGCCATTGATCGGAGACTGTAAAGCGCGGGAAAGAATTTGCAGAGAGATTTTTCTACGTTCGAGTGGAAAAGGCTTGAAGAAATATAATATAAGCGTCCGAATGAACCCTTGCTTTACTAAGAGAGAGGTCACACAACTTTGAACGAATTTTCATTTTAGTCGCAAATTATTTTTCAGAAACTCACCCAAGCTTTCATTTTCATTTTAATTTAGTCAATAGTAACTAATCGAACACGAGTTTTTACGTGAATAATACAGGCGTCAATAAGGCTCCAATCATGCAAAAATCACATTTTTCAATTTATAAAAATTTTGTTTATGGGTTAAAATATATTTTAAAAGCACAACTTTTGAGCTAAAAATTGCAAATTTATATCGCTATTCAATCGTTGCGCAAAATATGTTACGAAGAAGCGAAAATTGAAAGTGGAAAGTGTATCGGATTGTTATTGTGATCAAATTGAAACAAAATTGAAATTTGATGCAAGTCAATGAAACTTCTCAAGAAAGCACCTCACCCTCCAATTGGCTGCAGTTCTAATTCCATCTAAGGATATATTCGATCATACTTAAAATTCAATTAAAATTGAAAATATAATCGTGATTGGATCTCACTCGTCTAATAAAAGTCAACAATAATGTCTAATTTTTCAATTTTAATCTGATTTTAATCTTTGCCGAACACGCCCTTAGATGAAGGGTCAATAGTGTTTATTTTGTTTTTGGCTCTTCTTACTTCCCTATGCTCCTGTAAGATTAAGCGTTCCTCCCCTCTTTAATTTCATAATATGTTCATTTATCTTCTAAAATTTGACGCCTATAAGTTCTCTTTTTGGCTATGAATTAAAATATTTTATTTGCCTTTTAAATGTCTACCGCTTGCATAGTTTTCTGGAAACAGATATAAGTCAAAACAGGTATTACAGTTGGTGCCATTCAAGCTTACTTCCGGGAACTCCATTGCCACCCTGAAATAACGGGACTCCTCAGTGTTCTAACCTTTCTTAGGGGGATCCTGTTTGGGCCATCAGTTAGAGAAACTATCAACTCCATTATTGGCCTCTCTCTATTTTTTTCTTGATTCTGCCTTTGATCAACTCTGGTACATTACATTATATTGGTTCTATTTTACATAATTCTCTTGGAGGAATAATACTTGCTGGAAATCTATTTTCTACGTCAGTTTTAAATGTTCTGGAATGGTTTAAATTAATCAAATGAACATCAACATTTTAATTAGGTAATTTCCCATAAAATTTTCCTGGTGTAATCACATGCTTATGAAGGGATGCATGCTTTAAATTTAAGGATCTAGTTTATGGAATTTGACATGTGATTCTACTGAAACAATATCCATTAGCACATTCGAATCAAACGCAGGTTTACTTGATTCACCTTTGGGTAATCTTGAACCTTCTTCATAGTTATTGTGAGACAGCTTTATGCAGAGTCATATCTTGTTCAAGATTCATGCTCACAAGGGATTAGCTTTCATTATCATCTGTACTAGGATGCGCAACTGCTCTAAAGGGTGATGTTTCTACATGAACAAGAGAACAACTTGGAGTAAAGTATCACGATCGAAGGGATTTTTGTCAAAGATGAGAGGAGGTTCATACTTGATAATTCCCTTTTCCAGTTTTGGAACACCTGATATGCGCAACTTCTAGTTCATTATTCTTCCCATTAATGCATCATCAACGTGTTTATAAAATGTATGCTGCAGACTCAAATGTTTGGGCTGACTTTTTACAGCCTGGAAACCGTGGCTCTTCTTTGATATGAGAAAACCATAAAGTAGCAGTTTGTAAAGTGCAAGTTTTGGTAGTTTTTTCACAAGCATTTGTTATACCAAAGTTGCTCAATGATTTTGGCAAATGGATTAATTGGCTGACTTGTGTGTCCGTTGTCAACCTTGTGGGCCTTTATGGAGCCGTTAAGGGATAAATACCACATTGAATAAATATAAAAATATAGATCAACATGTAAGGATTTTGACTATTTTTCTTAATAATATTGACCTTTTAAGATGTAAACCCAAATTTTAATGCGATATCAAAGTCCATTAAACTCAAACGTACAATTTGGTCAGGTTAAGATTCAAATAAATGAGCACGCGAATTTCAAGATTAGCTTGCTTAAACGAGCAACCATTTTGAGATGCATGTTAAGGAATAAATCTCATAACAAATAAAATGAAAAAATATACTTCTCTTAATAAGGTTGATATTTTAAAATGAAAACTCAAGTCTTAATAAGGAGACGACAATTTTGGCCATTGACGAGGAAGATGGGAGTTCTTGTTGAGTCATTTAGGATCTGAAAGGCTTGCAAATGCCGTCATCTGGGATATTTGCCTATGTATAATTTCCATGCTTAATTGGAGACAACCTAAGAATATTAAAAATGGCAAGATTGGTATGTAACTTCATGATGGTAGCAAAATAATGGCAACGATAATGTTTCTAAAACTTGAAATAAAAAGACTACACCAGATCTCATATAAAGAAAATTTACATAAATCAAATCCTAATCCACAAAAAATATGTGTGAACACATGTATATAGTCGACTGCATGAAACCTTCCAAGTTTATTGAACATATCCACCAACAACAAAATTCACAATGTTTCCAAGCATATCTATAAAATAGGTAGGGAACGTGCATAGAATAATCATCGGCAAGACGTACAAAATCATTTTCATGAAACGACCAAACAAAATGATGACGAAAAATATGAACAATGTATCATTAATCACGACAAATGAAATATTCGTCCCAAATTGTAAAATGTTATGAAATTAAATTAAACAACAAGCAACATTTCATATAAAAGACTAGACAACGTTAACACTCCCAGAAAATGTGAGTGTGCGAGGAAAAGTGGGAAAAAACATTTGCCTAGAAAAAAAAAACCTATCAGACAAAGGAAAAGTGAGAAAATGGAAAGTTAAACTTAACAATTAATTTTAACCGTATATTTTATGGGACTCAAAACTTTTTAACTAGATATTTTATTAATTTTTATCAAAATTTATTAAAAATCTGATTTTAGTTTTCACTAAATAGAGGCTTAGTATTCTTTGACAAAACTTATGTAGACGTTTTCTATGAGATAAGAGTCTGAGACTTGTGAACTCGTGATCGTAATTTTTTTTTTCTGTATAGTAAAAATCTAGAAGAACGCTATTTCACATTAAAGTCAGACCATAAAATTTATGTGTGCTTTGGTTATTTTTGTTTTATCATTCTCATAAATTAGGGTAAAACTTATTAATCACCAAGTTTTGATACACTAAAAAATAGAGGAAATGAGATGCAAGTAATACAAATAAGGAAAATGTTGTTATTTATCATCATTTACGTAATCTTTTATCGATTGATAGTGTAAAAAAGAAAGTGGGGGGTTTTTTGTAGTTGATGAGATTTTGACTCAACTAAATTTAATCACATCATTTATTAATAAACGAATTTGTAAGTTGTGATATACATTTGACTCATCCGCAAAAATAAAAGGGTAAATGAGTAATATATCTATAAATAGAATAAGACGAATTTCCAATAATTGACGCTTTTGACAAGGGTCCCACGACTTTCCATTTCATTATTTGCTTCAACAAAGATTAAGAGGGCACTTGTTTAATCCTAGATAAACTGTGCTAATCAACCATAAATTATTGGAAGGTCACTACAACAAAAGTGTTCATGTAAATTTCAATTCATTCTATTTCAATTAGTTCTTTCTAATTAAATTATATTGATGTCGACAGTCTATCTTAACGTGACTTGGAGAAGTTGGCTGGCCTCCAAATTAAAAAGTAATGGACGCGTTGTGAAATATTTTATTGTGCCTTATAGAGATTGTCCAACAATTGCATGGCAAGAAAGTGACTTTTACGATTTTTAATTAAAGGAAATTCATTCAACATAGTTGATCTCCTGTTTGCAATGGGTACGATAATAGTTGTTTATCGCTGACATTGCATTGCCTAATCAACGGTGAAATCATATTTATTTATTTTTTACCTTTTTTTTTTAAAAAATGTTTCGTATGCCGATGTTGCAACAAAAGAACATTTGCGGGTGAATTTTATAACTCATGCCCACTATAGGCAGAAAATCATTTCTAATTCATTCAATATCACGTTTCATGTGGAACATTTTAAAAATGGCTGTATTTTCAAAGATTTGTACAAAATGACATTTTTGTTAATATTGGGCCAAAAGATCCATACAAACTTTACTAAATTGCACTTTTTGTTAATTGGTTGAATGATCCACATAGTAAGAATTAAGTTTTGCAATGTTCGTAGAAGACGATCATGGTAATGGTGGAGAATTTTTAATTTTATTTTTGATTGTCTCAAGCATAATTGTATTTTTTCTTTTTCTTTTGGAACTTATCACGAAGGAACTTTTTGGATTTTGTTTTCTTTTTATTTTGTATTTATGTACATGACTTTTTTCAAATTCTAGGTAACCAAAGCTTGATTATCATTTTATAGAGTTAATTTCCTAAATGATCACTGAACTTTACTAAAGGTTCCCACAGAGTCAATGAACTTCAAAATTTTCCAAGATATTCACTTAACTTCGCAAATTGGGACCCTATCTATCACTGACTTACGTCAGTTACAAAACTAAACGGTTTTGATGATGTGTTAAACAGAGCAAGTGACGTGGCACGTTTGTGTATCCTTTGTTGGCTAAGTAAGCAAATTGCTGATGAGGTGGACAACTTCTACAAGTCGAGTGACTACCTAGGGAACCTTTAGCAAAGTTCAGTGGAAGTTTTGACAAAGTTCAATGAGCCCGTGGAAACCTTGGCCAAGTTCATCGACCTGCAGGAAACTTTGGAAAAGTTCAATGATCATTTGGGAAAAATTGTATATTTTATGAGACTAGTTCATTTCTAAAATGGATGCAACTATTCAAAGGAACATGACTCAAGGAGCATAAACAGGACATGGACTATAAAAACTTAAGAAAAGAACCCTTTAGCCAATAATTCAACACACATAAGTTACAAAAGATTAGAAGCCAATCGAGTGACCTATACAATTTTCAATTTGCCTCAGCATATTAAATTAATTTGTCTTAAGTTAAAGCATGATAAACAAATCTTTGAAATTCACATATCCTTAATTGAGAATAATTAGATGCACAAGAACTCTCAAGGACATCGGTATCTATTCACATGAACTCTTAGGGATATCAGTATCTATTCGAATGAATTAAAAAATGCATAAATTTTTTACATAAATGAATACCATCCTGAACTTTCAAAGATTTGTCTATCATGTTTTCATGTTAACTTAGGCAAAATAATTTAATCTGTTGAGGCAAATTGAAGATTATATATTATGGAGAATGATGACTCAATTGACTTCTAATATGTTTGTGTTGAATTATTGCCTAAGGGTTCTTTTAATAAATTTTTATAGTCATGTCCTAATGTTTATACTCCTTGAGTTATTCCATTTGAATAGTTGCATTGATTTTAGAAATGGATTAGTCTCTTAAAACATACAATTTTTCTCAAATGATAACCGAACTTTTCCAAAGTTTCTCATAGGGTCATTGAACTTTGCCAAAAGTTCGCTAGGCACACTACTCAACTTTGTAGAAGTTGTCCTCCTCATCAACAATTTGCTTACTTGGCCAACAAATTGTACACAAACGTGTCACTACACTTGCTTCGTTTGACATGTCATCAAAGTCGTTTGATTTTGCAATCGGCGTTAGGTCAATGATGGATGGGATCTCGATCTACAAAGTTCAGTGACTACCTAAGGAAGTTTTGAAGTTCAATAATCCTGTGAGAACCTTTGTCATAGTTCAACGACCATTTAGGGAATTATTGACTATTCATTTCTTTTTCCCTTCACTATTTTTTTTTATTTATGGTTAACTCAAAGTTGATTACTTTCTAGTTATCTTAACAAAGTATATAGGTTAATTATTTTCTTCAGATGTGAGCCTCGTGGTCAGCTATCGCTACAACGTTGACTACCGATTGTAATAGGCTCCTCCAATAAAAAGAAAAATGCTAGACGAATATAAAGGTTGATATAATGGTTAACACAATTGCCAAATGGCAGTCCCCTATTGGGGGTGCATGGGCCCACAAGTGCCCCCCAATAGAGGGTCGCCATTTGACAATTGTGTCATATGTTAGTCAACCTTTATGGTCTTTTAGCATTTCCGAACAAAAAATATAATATTTGCCACTAGTGGTGGTTTCCTAGGTTTTGTGTTCTTCAAGGG
Source organism: Fraxinus xanthoxyloides (assembly GCA_903798325.1). NCBI lineage: Eukaryota > Viridiplantae > Streptophyta > Magnoliopsida > Lamiales > Oleaceae > Fraxinus > Fraxinus xanthoxyloides. The sequence goes on along the minus strand of CAIGRL010167422.1, from coordinate 3,373 downwards.
TGGTGATTATGAGTTTTTAGTGTTCGGTGATGGTGGTTTTCCGATTTTATTGTCAGCTGGTGGTGACGGTGGTTTGTTAGTGGTGCTTGTGATTGTATGGAAAAAAGAGTACAAGTCTTTGTTTGAGCCCCAATTTTTGAGAATTGATTATGTAAAAAGTGATTTTATGAATAAACTTTGGCTAAAATAAAGAGAGTTTTTATTAGAATTATATGCAAATTTATTTTATTGGGAGAAAGTATGGTCGAAAATGAGCTTGTAAAAAATATTAAGATTTAAAGATTGAGAATCAAACGGAGGCTAAAGTAAGAAATTGCCATTAATTGTTATTGTTGGCTTTTATTAGATAAGTGAGACCTAATAATGACTATATTTTCAATTTTAATTGAATTGTAAGCACGATCGAACACGCCCTATGTTTGGCCACTTTTGAAAATTGCCCTTTTAATTATGATACTTATATTTAGAAGGTGAATATAATCTATTTAAATAATTATGAATAGATATAAATAAGTGGTAAATAAGTGTGTAGTGCTTGTGAATTTCGTAAAATGTATGGATAAAAAATTGGAAAAGTAAATTTGAGATTGAAAAAAAAAAATAACCTGCGAAACATAATTAGCCTTCATGAAAAACGCCACAACAGAGATATTTGACTCTAAAATAAGAGATACAACCCAAAGAGGCTAAGCGATATGGGAAACTTACACCTGGATTTTTTTGTATTGTTTCCTTCTATAATTTATTTTGCAAATTAATTACATCGAATTACATTAGCATACATAATATTTTTTTTAACCAAAAAACAGTATAATTTCAACTGTTCATCTACCGATAAAGGACTTGATATGATAAATCAGTTCGTTTATCCGAGTGTGCGAGATAGAAGACTTGTTGAGGATCTGAAATGCATGGCCAACACCTTTATACACCACATGCTCCACTTTCTTACCTGCACTTCCCATGGCTGCACAAAATTCCAAGTTCCTGTCTTTCAGTATGTCCATTTCTGATATACATACCATAGTAGGCACACGAGGCAAGTCCTCCAATTTTTCAGCTCCTTTCGCCACCGGATTGCTCCAAGGATGGTCGCGATTCGCCCCTGCTGGCAGCGACAACCGCCAGTAAGTGTCTGAAGCTGCTAGTGTGAGGGCGGAGCGTGGTGGTTGCACCATATACTTCTCTGATTGAGTCCTTGACTCTCCACCAAAAAAGGGTTGTATTAGGATTAGTCCCTTGAGGTCTAATGACCTCAAATTGGCCAATCTGGATAGCCTTATGGTCATATTATAGGCTATATTGGCACCAGCACTGTCTCCAGCTAGGAAAATGCTCGAAAAGTTGCATTTACTCGTCAACAATTCGTTATCCCGACTCAAGGCTTGTTGCCTTAGCCAAACAAAAGCCTTGACTCCATCTTCGTAGGCAGCCGGAAGAGGATTTTCCGGGGCCAAACGGTAGTTAACTGACAAGATTGCACAATTGGATTTGGCGCTTAATTTTGCTAGAAACTCGTGGTAGCAACTCCACGAGGCTGAACCAACACAAAATCCACCACCATGAAAGTATACCATTAAAGGCAGCTTCTCATGGGAATTTGGAACATACAAACGTGCCCAGATATTTGTGTACTTGTCAATGATCAAATCCTTTGCCGTCACTCCGAACTCGGGGTGCAACGAGCACGTAACACGTGGCATGATATCAGGTCGTTCCACATGACCATCTTTGTAAACCTTAATTAACCCGTCAATTTCTTCACTCACAACTCTTTGTTGGGATTCGTTGGCTGTCGTCTGACGGCTCAAACTTGGATCCAGTTTCATGGCGGCCATTCTTCCTTTTTTTTTTTTCTCAAGATAGGAGAATGAAATAGATTGAGACTTTTTATTTCTGTTACAAAATGATGGCTCCATTGCATTGACTTATATAGGATGAGATTGGACGTGGGAGATCGATGAGAAGAATGTCCCATCTCTTTTCGTTTCCAAGTAGACAAGTGGAAAGATTGACACGTCTCTAATACTAATCCAATGGTAGAAGATTAAGAAGTTTTTAAAAACAAAATTTAACTATCAACATAAACCTTCGTTAAATGTATAATCAGTATAACTTTTAGCCATAAGAATATAATAAAAATAATTTTTTATTAACTGGGTACGTAGCACTCTTGTAACTATTTTTTATTAGGATATTTGTTCACACTAGTCAGAGTTGAACATGCAGCTGAAATGCTTTATAAGTACAATGAAAGTAATATTTGATTCTCTATTTTACACTTTTGATCGAAATATGAGCAAAATGCAAGTCCTTAAACATAAATATTAATTATTAAATATGCACATAAATAGTAAAATGTATACTTGAATATGAATATTAGAATTACAACCAAATGCATAAATGAAAATGAATATCAAATAAGACACGTGAATGTTACTTAATTAAGAATTAATACCAAATAATTTAAACGTGACAATGGAGGTTAAAATATTTATATTAAATGAATGTGAATGTTAATTAATTAAGAATTAATTATAGTATTTTTATTATAGTTTGTACAGTTAATACATACTGAAAAACGAAAAGTGAAATATTATCGAAATTATTGAATTTTAACAAGGGTTATAATCGTCCAAAAAATGATTACCACTTTATGCGATTTTTAATATATTATAGATAATTTGACCAATAAAAATCAAATTCTTAAGCACCACTGAGCTGCTTTATTTGACAATGCAACTTTTCTCTAATCAGTTTGTCTGAAGATTATGGGTGGGTTGATCAGATCTAACCCAACATATCAACAATATAAAACAATAATAATAATAATAATTTGGAACCGAAATAAAATGCCAATATGCACTCCCCGTGGCCTTTTCAATTAATTTTAGTCAATTATGTTTTAAGTTCTATTAAAGCAAATTACCTTTATATATTAAGTTATGTCTCTTACATGGACTGGTAAATTAATACTATAAGAAAATTGAAAATATAGTCGTTATTGAGTTTCATTCGTCTAAGAAAACTCAACAATAACGACAAGTTTTTCAATTTTAATCCGATTTTAATCTCTACCGAACATGCTAAGCAGTAGTAAATTTTAATAAACTAGCAGTCGTCAAAAGATAAAATTGATTAAGAAATTAAGGGTCCGTTTGATGCAAATGTGGAAAATGGGTGAAAAGAAAATGAATTCCAGGGAATTGAATTGTTTAGAAATTGTTTTACTGAGAATTTTAATTAATAGTGTTTGATTGGTGTAATTTTCCACTGGAAAATGTTGAAAGTTTGGTATCCGTTTGACTTTGTTTTTCATGAAAATTGTCCATTAAAGTGATAATTTCTGTTACCATTGGGTCTAGAATTTGTT
>CAIGRL010167410.1:0-18926 GCA_903798325.1 Fraxinus xanthoxyloides | reverse complement strand
GTTTTTTGTATTTTCAACATTTTTAAGTTTTTGACTTGAAAACACTCAAAACGACCTTTTGGTCGTTTTCAGTTTTGTGTATAAATTTTTTTTTGTTTTTAAAAACGCGTTTTCTAAAATAGGAAAGAGAACGCGTTTTCACTGTTTTGGAAAATCGAAAACAAAAAAAGACTTGAAAACAGCAAAAAGAACGGGACCTTAGCTTTCCAACATGAAAGTTGCAATAGGTTGCCTCCTACACGTGAGTTCCAATCCTAGTTGTGTTACATTTTTATAATTTTCCATAGTCCAATAGAAAATTTAAAGAACTGGTCCTTAACCTTTAGATTATATAGCAAATACATCATCAACCTTTATATTGAACTTTTGAATCTCTAACATTTAGTTCCTCAATATTTAAAATTCTCAACCTTTACAGTTGGACTTTTGAATCCCTAACATTTAGTCCTTTGACTTTTTTACATCCTCAACCTTTACGAAGGTAAAAACTTTGTACCAAAATATTTCGACAACTCTCTTCTTCTTAACAAAAGATTCTGGCTCAACCACCGATCTTTTAAAAATATGCTCAATCTAATCTTGTGGTTTATACTTATATACCTTGCAATATCATGCTCAGATGCAAATTCAGGATCGAACTAAAAATAATTTCTAGCCGAACTAATATATCAAAATAAAATGGGCTAGAGGACTGGACTAGATTGGACAAAGCTATAGCCTGGCCCTGTCCCCTATATCCGCTCCTGGTCATGCTAATATTGTCACTCGGATTTGGATTTTTTCATGACTGAATTCAACTTTTCTTTTGAAAATTTTGCAAAGTTGGTCCTTCATCTTTAGCACATATAGCAAATACATCCTCAGCATTTAGTTCCTCAACTTCTTTTTTTTTTGTCCGTATAGAAAGCTTTGATAATTGACCTTGTATCAAATCTATACTCATTCGCATCTTGTTGTTTATACTCTGCGTTTGTATCCTTTTTGAGTCATGTCATCTACTTGTCGAAGTTACATATTGGTATAATGCATGCCATGCTAATATTTTCACATGGATTTGGATTTTTTTGAGTGACAGAATGCATTAGGATTGTGTTATCTGGCTTGTGGGCAATGTGTTGCTTGTTTCCTTGGTAGGTCTCCCTTTACCCTTACATGTAATTAAATGGAGAGTTCAAAATTGAATCAAGTGTAAATTTTTTTATTTTTATTTTTTCCTCCAGAGGGTTATTGTTGGACAAGAACAGCAGAGAGACAGGCCTCACGTTTAAGAACAAGTTATTTAAAAGCAGTGCTTAGGCAAGATGTAGGCTACTTTGATTTGCATGTAACCTCTACAGCAGATGTCATAGCAAGCGTTTCCAGCGATAGTCTTGTAATTCAAGATGTCATTAGTGAAAAGGTTGGTTCATGCTTGTGTTTGTTTAAGTTGATGCTAGGATTTTGTGATTCGAGTGTTGACCCTGTTGAATTCGCAACAGATTCCAGTTTTTTTGATGAATTTATGGACTTTTGTGGGGGCTTATATAATGGCCTTCTTGATGGTCCGGAGGCTGGCGGTCGTGGGACTTCCATTTGCGCTATTACTTGTGATACCGGGTTTGATCTATGGAAAATCTTTGATGGGCATTGCACAAAAGATTAGGGACGAGTACAGTAAGACAGATACAATTGTGGAGCAAGCTATTTCTTCCATTCGAACAGTTTACTCGTTTGTTGGGGAGAGCAGGACTAATGCTGAGTACTCTGTTGCTCTTCAAGGGTCTGTTAAATTGGGATTAAGGCAAGGTTTAGCCAAAGGCTTGGCCATTGGTAGTAACAGCATCGTTTTCGCAATTTGGTCTTTCATTTCTTATTATGGAAGTACATTGGTCATGTATCACAGCGCTAAAGGAGGCACTGTCTTTGCAGTTGGTGCTACCATTGCCATTGGTGGATTGTAAGGATTCTCTTCCATCTATATATAATTAAGCGTATTAAGTCTATGAATTTACTAGTCATAGTTTTTGTTTCTTGTGGAACAGAGCACTTGGTACTGGTTTGTCTAACCTTAGGTACTTCTCCGAAGCAATTGCAGCCGGTGAACGCATACTGGAAGTTACGACAAGAGTGCCTAAAATTGATTCGGAGAACAAGGCAGGACAAGTATTACAAAATGTTGTGGGAGAAGTTGAATTTAAACACATTGAATTTGCATACCCATCAAGGCCTGAAAGCATTATTTTTAAAGATTTCAATTTGAGAATCCCTGCAGGAAAGACAATGGCATTGGTTGGAGGAAGTGGGTCTGGAAAGTCGACAGTGATTGCTCTATTGCAGAGATTTTATGATCCGCTCAGTGGAGAAGTCCTTCTCGATGGGATCGCCATTGATAAGTTGCAACTGAAATGGCTAAGATCACAAATGGGACTAGTAAGTCAGGAGCCAGCACTATTTGCTACCACAATTAAAGAGAACATACTTTTTGGCAAAGAGGATGCATCTTATAAAGAGGTTATTGAGGCTGCCAAAGCTTCTAATGCTCATAATTTCATTAGTCAATTGCCTCAAGGTTATGATACTCAGGTTTGCCTCGCCGTCCTTTTGTTTCTTGCCTTTTTTTTTTGCTGACGCAGGGATGTTCCTACGTGGGATTATATTGTGTGCACTACCTTTCTTATTGCATTATCAGAGCTCATTACTACTGGTAGTAATATATTTAATGCAACCCACAACTTTTATCCATTTTTTAACAGTAGATTTTATTAATTTCTATAAAAATCTGCTAAATTTTTTATTAAAAGCTTTGTCAAACTTTTAGTAACATTTAAAATGCATGCAGGTCGGTGAGAGAGGAGTACAACTGTCTGGAGGACAGAAGCAAAGAATTGCTATAGCAAGAGCTTTAATCAAGGCACCGAGAATTCTCCTACTTGATGAGGCAACCAGTGCTCTAGACTCTGAATCAGAACGAGTTGTTCAAGAAGCCCTTGACAAGGCAGTGGCAGGACGCACCACCATCATCATAGCACACCGTCTTTCCACCATCCAAAATGCTGACATCATTTCTGTTGTCCAAAATGGTCAAGTCATGGAGATTGGCTCCCATGACGAGCTTATCAAGGATGAAAATAGCCTATATAGTTTGCTTGTTCGTCTACAACAAACTGAGAAAAGTAAAGATTCTGCAAATACTAATAGTCTTGCTGCATCAGCAGCCAGTGCAAATGATGATATTCAGAACATAGTTAGTAAAAGGCTATCAATTTTTAGTCAATCTAGTTTAACTAACCCAGCATCACCAAGCCAAGGAGCGAACGTTGCAAAACTTTCCAGTGATCAAGTTTTGCCTGTGCCTTCATTTAGAAGACTATTGGCTATGAATTTGCCCGAGTGGAGGCAAGCAATATTAGGGTGTATAAGCGCAATGTTATTTGGTGCAATTCAGCCAGTGTATGCATTTGCCATGGGATCACTTATATCTGTGTATTTCCAGCCAGACCATAGCATAATTAAGAAAAAGACAGCAATATATTCTTTGAGTTTTCTTGGGTTGGCAATTTTCTCACTGTTGATCAACATTTGCCAGCATTATAATTTTGGAGCCATGGGGGAGTATTTGACAAAAAGAATCAGAGAGAAAATGTTTTCAAAGATACTCACTTTTGAAATTGGTTGGTTTGATCAGGATGAGAATGCCACTGGTGCCATTTGCTCTAGACTTGCCAAAGATGCCAATGTGGTGAGTTCACTAACTATTCTTCTATAATGAAGTAACAAAATTTGCGCCATCAAAGAAATACTAAGTAGAGTCATCTGTTTGGAGTCCTATTGAATTGCACATGTTAACAGTTCTTACCATTTGGGAACAAGAACTAAGTATCACCTTGACTAGGCGTGCGTATTTGAGAAAAGGTCAGCATATTTGTAAAATGGAGCGCGCTTCAAGTACCATTTCTATTATTTCTTCGGCTGAATTATGATCTCATATTGAATCTAATATCAGAATGGTGTCTCATATTTTTGTAGGTTCGGTCATTGGTGGGCGATAGGATGGCACTTCTTCTCCAAACTTTCGCAGCAGTGACCATTGCTTGCACCATGGGATTGATTATAGCCTGGAAGCTTGCATTGGTAATGATAGCAGCACAACCTATCATCATAATTTGTTACTATTGCAAGCGTGTCCTGCTCAAAAGCATGTCCAAAAAGGCCATCAAAGCCCAAGATGAAAGTAGTAATCTCGCAGCAGAAGCAGTTTCCAATATTCGTACTGTCACAGCCTTCTCCTCCCAAGCAAGAATTTTACAGATGCTCGAGAAAGCCCAAGAAGGCCCACAAAAAGAAAATATTCGCCAATCATGGTTTGCAGGTATAGGGCTTGGGACCTCTCAAGGCCTCATGACATTAACTTGGGCTTTGGATTTCTGGTATGGTGGTAAACTTGTTGCAGAAGGCTTCATGGGATCAAAAGCACTGTTCCAAACGTTCATGATCTTGGTGAGCACAGGCCGTGTTATAGCCGATGCTGGGACTATGACAAACGATCTAGCTAAAGGTTCCGATTCAGTTGGATCAGTTTTCGCAGTGTTGGACAGGTGTTCCTCAATCGAGCCAGATGATCCAGAAGGTCACAAGCCTAATAAATTAACTGGCCATGTGGAGTTGCAAGATGTTGATTTCGCCTACCCTGCAAGGCCTAGAGTGATGATCTTCAAAGGCTTTTCAATTATAATCGAAGCCGGAAAATCAACAGCATTGGTTGGAGAGAGTGGATCCGGAAAATCAACCATAATAGGTTTGGTAGAAAGATTTTATGATCCACTTAAAGGTGTAGTAAAAATCGATGGCCTAGATATAAAGTCATATAACCTAAGGTCATTGAGGAAGCACATTGCACTTGTAAGCCAAGAGCCCACATTATTTGCCGGTACCATCCGTCAAAATATCACATATGGAGCATCAGAACACGTGGACGAAGCTGAGATCATCGTGGCAGCTAAGGCAGCAAATGCCCACGATTTTATCGCAGGGTTGAAGGATGGATACAATACATGGTGTGGCGATAGAGGACTACAACTATCCGGGGGGCAGAAGCAACGAATTGCAATAGCACGTGCCATTTTGAAAAATCCTGCGGTTTTGTTACTAGACGAGGCCACGAGTGCATTAGACTCGCAATCGGAGAAAGTGGTGCAAGATGCACTTGAGCGTGTGATGGTGGGGAGGACTAGTGTAGTTGTGGCACACAGGCTAAGTACCATACAGAATTGTGATACGATTGCCGTTTTGAGCAAAGGGAAAGTGGTAGAACAAGGTACTCACTCTTCCTTGTTAGCCAAAGGACCAAATGGAGCATACTATGCATTAGTTAGTCTCCAAAGAACTCATTGCACTCAATCAACTAATTGAGTTCATTATCTGTTATTCGAGCAATTAATATCCTAATAAATGGTGAATGGAACGATGACATTCTCATTCCATTCCATTATACAAAGTCGACTTCAAGTGTACCGAGAGTAGTGCTTAGTTTGTGGTGTTTCTTTCTGTTCAATAAATTGAGGTTTGTGGAGCTCTCTTCGCACTTCCATGTTGTTTTAACAACAAAATATTATTTGTTACATTAATCTATAAAAACCAGGTTTGTAAGACTATAACTCAACTCCAAACTTTATTTTTTTATTTAGTATCACTATGCATTAGTAAACATTTTCTTCCATTCAACCAAAACAACCTAAGTTACTAGAAGCACAATAACCACTATAATCATTCCAACTCCAATTCTAAAATCCTAACGATGTAATGCATAAAAGACCAGAAGAATCGATATATCATTAGTTAGGTGGATCGCTTCATTCTCCTCCAATAATCCTTCAATCGTCAATGTCTTGTTTGTCAACATATTATTTTCTCAGGTCTTTGTAGTTCCTCTACCTGAATTCTTGTATTCCTTATGGCCAAACAATCTTACCCTTGTAAAAACGTCAAAGAACAAATTATCATTTTTTTGGGATCGGAAGGAGTGAAAAGATTTAAATTCATGTCGGAATCGCCATCCGCGCCACCTAAGAATTCCATCACCTCTAGTTGTTGATTCTTGATGGTGGCCAATCATTTCATCAAGTCCATGTGTTGGCGCAGTTGTGTCGTCTCTTCTCGACGCATGATCTCGTTAACATGTGTATAATGAACCGGCAGCCTTGATCCTGTTCTTGAAGGCATCATTGGCTCCACATATCAGTAATAACATAGAACCAAGTGTTCAACTATACACATACCATGATTTGCATCTGGTTCTATGGTAACAGCTGTATCAGAGTTGGGTAATTGTCCACCAGATGCCACAGTTGATCCATCTTCTTTAACCAGAGTATCCATATTTGTGAAGCCCATCTTACAAGAACTGACTCGTTGGATGGACATCCTCCTATCACAGGAAGGGGCAACTTAATTTCATGTGTTGGATCGTAGTCCTTTTTTATGATGCCTTATATTCAAGATCATTTTTTCTATAAAATTCTTTTGCAAAAAATAGAAATAGAAGTCGTATCAGACTCGTCTTTATTAGTGCTTGTTTAGTCAAATTTAAAATTATATTTTTAAAAATAAATAAGATGAGAACAAAATTACTACGTAAGACCGACAATGTGTTCATTTTGAACAAAAAAAATAAAATAAAAAAATAGTGGACCGGAATAATATGAGACTTTACTCTTTTTTTTCCTTGACATTTTACTTCACTACGATAAAATATTAACTAAAGACAGGTTATATGCTCATCAGTCAAACGTTTTAGTGTCTCCTAAATTTTAGCTTAAAGATACTGAATTGTCAATACAACACATTTCATTACAACCATATTACTAATATCATTAGGCTCATGTTTGAGCCCTATTTTTTGTGGAAAATGAATTTTGTAATAATGATTTTTCTGAGAATGTATGGTTAACAGTAAAGAAATATTTTGAACTTATGTGCAAAATTATTTTATTGAATAGTGTGTAGTTGGAAACAAGTTTAAGGAAAAATGAAATTTTTGAAAATGGGGCCCAAAGAGTCCCTAATTCTCACATCCATCCACGCACAATATGAATAATATAATTAAACAAAGAGTTAATTTAATCAATGACCACTGAACTTTGCTATGGTTACTACTTGCTCATCGATCTTTAAAAAATTGCTCGTTACTCATTGAAGTTTGCTATATATTACTGTTTACTCGCTGAAATTTAAAAGTTTACTCGTTGGTCACCTAAATTCGAACAAAGCTATTGGCTGCTCGCTAAATTTTGCTATAGGTAACAATTATGGAAATGATATTGGTGATTAATGAATAACTTTATTCAAATTTGGATGACCAACGAATGATTTTTTAAAATTCGATGAACAACTAGTAACATATAGTAAAGTTCAATGATTAAAGAGAAACTTTTTGAATTTCGATGAGTAATTGGTAACTATAACAAAGTTTAGTCATCATTGATTAAATTAACCCCTTAAACAAAACAATCCCGATTTAGTAAAAGTATCACCGTGATCAATAAAAATAAATATTTAACACATGTTAATATCCAACTCTTTACTGAATCCAACTTGAAAGCTCAAAACGTAATAAAAATTTTCATGCTTGACATCGAAGCTTCACTTCATACAAGGACTTTCAACTTTACTTTTCTTTTTTATTCCCATTTTACTTATAAATATTAGCTTGAGTAGGTTATAGTAGTCAACACATGTCATCAATCTCTTCTCGATCTTAGTTAAAAAGATCTCGAAAAATATATGATTGTCAATAAAACAACATATGTAATTAAAGTCAATATTATCTGTTCCACGCACTGTACGGATAACATAATAAAACAAAACAATCGATGTTCTTGATTCTTCTCGATTTCAGCTAAAAAAATCTCAAAATGTAGATGATTGTCAAGACAATATTATATTTAGTTAAGACCAAATTACCAACATACATTGTATATTCCACGCATCGTACGGATAACATAATAAAACAAAATATACTCTGTTACGATTAGCACTGTAATCAATGAAAATAAATATTAAACACGTGTTAACATTTCCCGACATTGTACGGATAACATAATAAAACATAACAATATAGTTGTAATATAGTCAACGAAAATAAATATTTAACACGTGTTAACATCTCGACACTTCACAGGATCTTAAACAACATGAAATAAAAATTTACACGCTTGGACATCAGAACTTCACTTTCTAAAAAATTTCTCTTATTTTTCCTTTCCATTTTACATTTACCATAAATGAGAGAATTGCCAGAGTACACACAAACGGGCTATCAATTGACTTTGGGCTGAAGAGAAATTGTTAGATAAACAATACAGGCCCATGATTTTTTTCAAAATTTCGGAAATTGGAGTCATATATAGAGAGGACAGGTCACGTAAAAACATTTGTCACCTATTTTACCTCTTGTTTCTCTTCATATAGTTGTATGTTTGCTTTCTTCTGCATCCATAGATAGAGAAAAACCCCCAGAGAGAGAGGGAGGGAGAGAGGGAGAGGGAGAGAGAAGAAAGAATTTGGGTTAAGAATCTGTGAACGAGACTGTGATTAAAGAATTCAACTGATTTACCATTTATTTGTTTGTTGAGATTAGATCTATTCACCGTTTTTATTCTCGTTTCAGGGAACTTTACAGGTATGTTTTGAGTGGAAATGAGAAATAAAGTTTTGATTTTTTTTGTTGTTCTTTTCTTTCTTTTAACGTTGTGTTGATTTATCTGTCTTGTTTTTGCAGAAGGATGAAGCGATTAAGAGATGAGGTGTATATGAACCCTCAATTTAAGCGGCCATTTGGTTCTTCTTCTCGAGGAGAATCGTGAGTTCTATAATTTCCTGTTATCTGGTTGATTTACTTGTATTTCATATCTGTGGTATCATGTGATTTTTTGTTCTGAAGTTGTGTTCGTTTATTTCCTTGAAAAGGTTATGTTTTTATGATAGCATTCTCAGTTAATTCACTGAATTTCAGTAAATTTTTGTGATCAGAATTATTTGGTTCACGTTTTTAATCACGAGTCTAGAAAGTCTGATTAGGTCTCCTCCATAGCAGCAGCAGCAGCAGCAGAAGATGAAGAAAATGTAACTTAAATAACAGAAGAATAGGGTAAATATTTGAGTAGTCTAGGGTTGCTGAAGGTGCTGTTGTGGGAGTGGGGGAGGGAAGGGGGAGGGGGAGAAATGGAAAAATGTTTTGGATCTTAGCATTCGGTGGTGGTTTTGCTTTTTTGGGGGGCTTGTTTTGGTTTATTTTCACCTCTTCTTTGTGGGCCGGGTAGGAGTGGATGGGCCGAGGAAAAGTCTGTGACTTCCCAACTAAGCCCATTAATGGTGTTTTGGCTGTATTAAGGGGAGGTTTACTTTAACCTGGCTGCAGGTAGTTGTGACTAATTAATGACCTTATGGAACCACCTTAGGAGGTAATTGAATTTAATTACTTTTGTTGAGATGATGAAAACAAAACCTTAATGGCATGTTTGGTACATTGGACAGGAACGTATAGGATTGGACTGTTGAAGAAAAAGAAGTTCAAACTTTTTCCGTTGTAATGTCCAGTACCTTGTAAATATCATGGTCTAAGAGTGTAGGCAAGAGAACCCATAATTAACAAGAACTTGGATTTTCAGGATTTTAATTGCACTTATATTTTTTTACCCTTCTCTTGTGATAAAGCTATGGATCACCGCATGCCCCTGGAGGAGGAGGGGGCGGAGGTGATGCTGGAGGGAGTGGCGGAGGTGGTACTGGAGGGAGTGATGTGGGTGGTGCTACTGGTGGTACACAAAAACTTACGACCAATGATGCATTAACTTATTTGAAGGAAGTTAAGGACATGTTCCAAGATCAAAGAGAAAAATATGACAGGTTCCTTGATGTCATGAAAGATTTCAAGGCTCAAAGGTAAATGAATCTCTCTTGTTAGGTTTAACTTGTGCAAATTGGCTGTGAATTGATCTTTTCTTTGTAACTTTATGTTAATATATTTCTTGCAGAATCGACACGACTGGCGTGATATTGAGGGTGAAAGAGTTATTTAAAGGGCATCCTAATCTTATCCTTGGTTTCAATACCTTCTTACCTAGAGGTTATGAAATCACCCTTACTGAAGAGGAAGGGGCTCCAAAAAGAACGGTTGAGTTTGATGAAGCTATTAATTTTGTGAATAAGATCAAGGTGATATTTCCAATCACTTATTTAGTAATAGGTTCTCGATCTAGTTCTTTGAAGATCGAATTATAACGAAATATCTAATGGATTTTGTTTTGCTGCAGAACCGTTTCCAAGACGATGATCGGGTTTATAAAGATTTCCTAGCAATCTTGAACATGTACCGAAAGGATCATAAGGGTATTGCCGACGTCTATGAAGAGGTACTCATATCTTCTGAAATATTTTTATTCTGATCATATGAACTTTACCGTCTTCTATTTTCTATGTCATCTATTCTTATCATTTTAGGTTGTAACACATTTACATGCAGGTTTCGGCACTTTTTATTGACCATCCAGATCTTCTTCAACAGTTTACTAGATTTTTGCCTGATACCTCAACCACAGACTCAATGGCACTTGCTTCTTTTGGCCGGCATCCCTTTCATCGTTTTGATGAGAGGAGCTCTGCTGCACCTACAATGCGACACTCTCATGTGGATAAGGTAATATACATTATGTACTTAAACACACACACACAGACATGCTAATTTTCTGATTTTCTTTGTGAATCGTATGCCCCATACCTTTTTTAGCAGCGATTACGACGGGATAAGATTATTATCTCCCGCGGTGAACGTGATCCTAGTGTCGAGCGTCAAGAAGTGGATGAGGACAAAACAGTAATGACGTTGCACAAGGATCGGAAAAGGCGTGCTGAAAGGGAGAACAAAGATAAGAGAATTCGTTATCAGGACAACAGAGATACCGACAATGAAAATAATGGGGATATTAGCGTGCATCGCCTTTCTGACAAAAGGAAATCTGCTCAGAAAGTTGATGAATTTGGAAGGAATGCTAATTTGGTCTCTCATGATGATAAAGATGCATTGAAAAGTGAGTGAGTGGTGCCTTATTATTTGGAACTGCACTGCTAATTGGTCTTACGTGCTTGAACTGCATTTTACTTCATATCATCCTATTTGTTGAGCATGTATTTGTCGTTTTCCTTTTCAGATCAGTCATTCCATTTTGTGATGGGTTAGTGATTGTAGAAATGATAAGTACTTTCAGTGCTCTATTTAACGCAATTTTTTGCCCGCCCACCCCCCATCCCCAGTTGCACGGACAGCCTTTTTACTCCACGTAATCCTATACGTTCAAACATGTATTTTGTTGTTTTCCTTCACGAATAAGATGTATCGTTTGGTGATGGTTAAACTGTTATAGAAATGAGTACATTCAATGCACTAGTTAGGGCAACACATAAAAAAAGAAAAATAAAGTTAAAATAAGAAAAAGAAGGAAATAGATACACGAAACAAAGTATAGAGCAGCATTGCATTCTTTTGTGTCACTAATTACGTTTGACTTGCTATCGGGTCTTTTTAAAGTTGGGTTTGCATGTTCATTCCAGGTATGTACAGTCAGGAGTTTGCTTTCTGTGAAAAAGTTAAGGAGCGGTTGCACAGTGCGGATGATTACCAGGCATTTTTGAAATGTCTTCATATTTACAGCACTGAGATAATTACAAGAAAGGAATTGCAGAGTTTGGTATGTATATTATGCATCAATGCGTTTTAGCAAATTACTCGGGACCTTTGGATATCAGAAGTTGTAACAGTTGTTTCTATTTCATTATATGATAAACATCTCAGTACTCTCCCCCAATTGTTTCCATAATAGTTTCAAGTTGCAGCTTGAATCTTTCCAATGGATAGCAACATTTTTCATATTTTAACTTTGCATCTTCCAGTGCATCTTTATTGCTTGATTACTTTTCTATAGATTCAGGCCGTATTCTATTTTATTTTCTTAGCTACATATTAAACACACTTCTTTATCTGGTACTAACATGAGGTATTTTCAGATTGCTGATTTACTTGGAAAACATCCTGATCTTATGGAGGGATTCAATGAATTTTTTGAGCGCTGCGAGCAAATTGGTAATCACTGAATTTTACTGAAGTTAAAGTTGTATATTTTGATTAGATTGTTTTGATTCTTACTTGATTTGCTATTTTGCAGAAGGATTTCTTGCTGGTGTTATGGGCAAAAGTACGTCGTTATCCTACTATAGGTTTTTGATTATTTGTTTGGATGTTTATATTGTATGTTATCTAACAAAGCTGTTTTGAACTTACACTAATGGCAGAGACGTTGTGGAATGATGGACATTCTTCAAAAGCCTTGAGAATAGAGGATAAAGACAAAGATAAAAAGCGTGAAGTTGATGGCGGTAAAGAAAAGGATAGACTCAGTTCGAAATACTCGGGAAAGTCCATTCAGGAGCTTGACCTTTCTAACTGTCAACGTTGCACTCCCAGTTACCGACTTCTTCCCGAAGATGTAAAAAATTTTATTATCTCTACTTCCGTTTAAAATTCTACTCCAGTGGCTACAGTTTTACCTTCATTTTTGTTTTCGCAACCTCTTATAAAAGAGTCATCTCTGCAGTATCCAATAGCTACAGCAAGCCAGAGATCGGAGCTTGGTGCTCAGGTTTTAAACGACCATTGGGTATCTGTGACATCTGGAAGTGAGGATTACTCATTTAAGCACATGCGCAGAAATCAGTACGAAGAAAGCCTTTTTAGGTGTGAAGATGACAGGTATAGAATAAAATCTCCGTGTCACTTCGTTGATAATAAAAATTGTCCTAGATGCTTAGTGATATGAAATGAAAATAAATTGGGTTTACTGGACTTCACTTTACTCCAAGTGGCTTAGTGCTTCTCTTTGAACCCTTTACCTTGTCAACGTAAAAATGTGGAATGTTGGGTTTATCCTCTCCCGATCCTCTAGGATGGTCTAGTACTTGTCTTTGAGTTCCAACGTATATCTTATAGAGTATGTTTAGCTTCCGTTTATTTCTCATTTTTCATCCATAAAAAGAAAAATATGACTGTTATCCATCACATCAGGCCATCAATTTTGAATTTCTAAATCTTGTGTGGTCCAATAACGACTATATTTTTCATTCTAATCCTACAATAATGAGAATCAAACAGAGGTTTAGTAATCATTATTGGGTACAAGTGGATAATATAATATAACGAACAAGATTTAGCTTCTTTTTCTTTTGTATTACTGCCTAGTGCTATGTAATCCTTCCTATTAAACATGCTAGTACGGTATTAAAGTATAGGAAACCTTGTTTTCGTTCCTGCTATATATTCATATGCAACATATATCTGAGAGTATGTTTAGTAACCATTATTGGATACAAGTAGATAATATATCGAACAAGATTTAGCTTCTTTTTCTTTTGTAGCACTGCCCAGTGTCATATAATCCTTCCTGTGAAACATGCTAGTACAGTATTAAAGGAGAGGAAACCTTGTTTACATTCCTGCTACATATTCATATGTTCCAGTAATGGAATATTTTATCTGCTATTGTTTTTACTTCCTTTTCCTATATTTATTTATCGACTCCACTTTCTCCTAATTGGTTAATTCTATATTCATTGGGTTTTCCTTTTATATTTCAGATTTGAGCTAGACATGTTGTTGGAGTCTGTGAGCTCGGCTGCCAAGCGTGCAGAGGACCTGCTGAACAGTATAACTGATAATCCAGTTGGTTCAGACAATCCCATACGCGTCGAGGAACATTTCACAGGTTTGCCATTATTGAACATGAGCTTGTACTGAAAGCTATTTTACTTGCCTCCATTTACTGTAAACAGATGGATAGCTATTTTTTTTTTTTTTAATGATTGATTCTATCTCTTCTTTATAAAGCTCTGAATTTGAGATGCATCGAACGTCTATATGGAGACCATGGTCTTGATGTCATGGACATTTTGCGCAAAAATCCATCACTTGCATTGCCTGTAATACTTACCCGATTGAAGCAGAAGCAAGAGGAATGGACCAAGTGTCGTGCAGATTTCAACAAAGTATGGACTGAGATTTATGCTAAGAACCATTACAAGTCTCTTGATCATCGGAGCTTTTATTTCAAGCAACAGGATTCGAAGAACTTGAGCACAAAATGTAAGTTGAGCATTGAGGTTATATAAAATCCTTAGTTGCATCTTGTCTCTGAATCTGGTATGCACATAGCTCTTATAGTGATTGCCATGTGCTCCAAGTTATGGTTTTGCCCTCCATATTTCTAGTTCAAGTCTGAAATTAAGTAAATTGGGTTATGATGATCATGATGACACAATCTGTATATTATTGTGTTTATTAAATTCTTGCATGAGCAGAGAGACATTGACTACCCATATTAGATTGGTCCTAGTATTTTCTGGAGCCACGACTTGTCTTTTGGGACATGTTTTTCGGTGACTTTAATAGGCTCCCACTAATCAGATGATGCTATCTCGCTAGAATAGGGAGGGTATTACCAAAAGTAACATGGCATGTTAAGGTTACCAAGGATCTAGGGATGGTTTCATGTATCTCCTGGTTCTCACCTCTTTTCGCTCCTTTGATTGACAGCCTTGGTAGTAGAAATCAAAGAGATCAAGGAGAAAAATGAAAACGAGGATCATGTGCTTCTCGATATTGCTGCTGGAAGTAGATATTCCATCCTTCCAAATCTTGAATTTGAATATGCTGATGCTGACATTCATGAAGACTTGTATGAAATTATTAAGTACTCGTCCGAAGAGATCTGCTCAACGAAAGAGCAGTCAAATAAAGTTTTGAGGTTCTATACTACTTTTCTTGAGCCAATGCTGGGTGTTCATTCCCTTCATCGTAGTTCAGACGCTACTGAAGGTGATGGTTTCTCTAAGATTGGAACTGCAAAAAACACGGTGACTAGCATAACTGAAAGTGATGGAAGTCCAAATGCCAATGCTACTACCATGAACTTGAAGCCACCAAAGCCCAACTGCAATGGAGATTCAAAAGCATCACCTCAACGGGTCAATTCCTGTAAGACGAGCTTCACCAACATGGGTAATCTGGCTAAAGAAGATGGATCAACTGTGGCATCTGGTGGACGATTACCCAAGTCTGGTACTGCTGTTATTATAGAACCAGATGCAAATCATGGTACGTATGTAGTTGAACACTTGGTTCTATGTTGTCAGTATATGTGAAGAGTGGTTGATATTGACAGTATCTTAGTGTGATTTATAGTAGCATTGTTTATCTTATCGTCCTTTCAATTTTATTGATTTGTATGTTTTTGATTTGCTATCATGGAATAATATTCATTTTCAACTACAAGGGCGTGCCGCAAATTCTTCTCGAGCTAATATAGATCCCGGTGAGGACAACCATAGGTCAAAGCTTAATATGGAAGTGACACTGTGCTCAGAGGTACGGTGTGTGGTTTTAGCTCCCATTTTGGGCTGAAGTTGGCGCATTTTGTATAATACTTGTTCCACTTACTCCCCCCCTCCCCACCCCCCATTTTTACGCCTTGGTACAACTCCTTTTTAAGCTTACGTTTTAATTTAGGTGGGGCATTAGATAATCTAAGTTGCTCTACTTTCTTTCCTTTTATTTGTTTATTTTTTTTGTAATCTAGGTATAAATATGTTTCCTTGTGTGCAACAGGGTGGTGAGACTTCACGGTTAAATCAATTAGCAAATGGAGGTTGTGTAGAAAGGTCAAGACTGACTGGGTATGATGAGGATTATGTTGATGCTAGCAGAGGTGATAAAGAAGCGGATAAGATTTCTTCTAATGGTGATTTTGGAGAAAATATAGCCACCTATCAGGATGGTTGTTCACAATCCATGGCGGGTAGAACAAGAGGTCATGAAGAGATTTCGACAAATGGAGCTGCTGAAAATGATGCAGATGCTGATGATGATGATGAGGACATTGAAGCTGGTGAAGATGTGTCGGGTAGTGAGTCTGGTGCTGATGAAGGCTCAGGAGAAGAGCACGAGGAAGAGGAAGACGTAGAAATGGATGGTAAAGCAGAGAGCGAAGGTGACGCTGGGGAAGCAAGTGAAGGTGCATTGATACCACCGTCTGAGCGTTTTTTGCTCACTTGTAAACCTCTGTCGAAGTATGTGGCTTCACCATCACAAGGCTGTGATGGAAATGATCGTCAAGTTTTCTACGGAAACGACACCTTTTATGTGCTTTTCAGGCTGCATCAGGTAGAAGTTATGGTAGCCCCCACCCCACCCCCTTCCTCTTCCCTTTTGTCAAAAGAATCCAAACAAGGAAAAAAATCCATTGAAAAAGTAGAAGAGAATTCTAATCTCTATACGGTTTCTTTATTTTTTACTTCATGACGTGATTTTCTTTCATGCATCTAGATACTCTATGAGAGAATATTAACAGCCAAGGTGAACTCAGCACCGGCAGAATCGAAATTGAAAACCACGACGGATGCTATTTCTGATCCTTATACCAGGTGATTCAGCAGTGTATATCTTCTAGTTTACAATCTTCTTGGAACCCTTTCTTCCCTTAATTTTCTGATGACATGTTCAACGCAGATTCAAGAGTGCACTTTTTGGGCTGCTTGATGGATCCTCTGATAATTCAAAATTTGAGGATGACTGCCGATCATTGATTGGAAACCAGTCTTATGTTCTCTTTACTTTGGATAAGCTCATATATAAGTTAGTCAAACAGGTAATCTTCTTAAAAGTTTGTTTTACCTTATTTGCAATTTCCTTTACTTTGTTTTACTATGCCTTTTTCTGCAGCTCCAAACTGTTTCGAGCGATGAGGTCGATTATAAATTGCTTCAATTGTACGAGTATGAAAAATCTCGGAAGTCTGAGCACTATGTTGATATGGTTTATTACGAAAATGCCCATGTCCTTTTGCACGATGAGAACATTTACCGGGTTGAATGTGTAGGTTTTCGGACGCGTGAATCAATTACTTGTATTATCACATCAATACTAAAATTTGTTTGGATGCTGAGTCATCTTTCATTCTTGTAGACATCTTCCCCCGCCCGTTTGTCTATTCAGTTGATGGATGATGGAAATGAGAAGTCCGAAGTCGTTCCAGTTTCAGTGGATCCTGATTTCGCGGATTATTTCTACAACGATTATCTTTCAGTAACTAATGGGAGAAAGGAGTCATCTGCCGTTGTGTTGAAGAGGTATTGCAATTAACTTCTGGGTTATAGCATATGGTGTAGAGTCAAAAGCTGTTTTACTACTACCAATCTCTCAAGAAGAATCAATACCAGGAAAATATATGAATGAGAAAAAAAAATAAGAAGAGAAATTTTCTCGTTATTTTATCTTATTTTATTTTTTTCCTGGACTTGATCTCCTACACCATAAAATTTATTGATTAATTGCTCAAAATTTTGATTCATCTATTTCAAGGTCTGATCTGCTCTCGTAGCACTTGCAGAAATATGCGTAAATATGCCAATGTGGATGAGTCTTCAGCTCTATGTCTGGCTATGGAGAATATTCAGATGAATAATGGTCTGGAATGTAAGACGTCGGCCACCACATCCAAGGTAGACTTCAGTTCAAGGAGAATTTTCATTTTAGTATGTTGTTAATATACCTTGCAAATATATTTTGTGGTTAAATTTGCTAAGAAATCACAAATTGCGCTGTCAGATCTCTTATGTCCTGGACACAGAGGACTCCTTTATTCGTTTGGGAGGGGGAAGAAACGAATCAGGAGTGAGATCTTCAAACAATGACCAATCGAGGGTACAGCGTTTCCATCAATTTTTGGCCTCTGTGATGCCATAACTATCAAGGTATATACGCTTTATTTTGTTGAGTTTGATTCTAGAACTATATTAAGTTTTGTGGGGAGATGTTGATATTTTCTTTCCTTGTAAAAATTTCAAATGTTCACTCTTGCTTCGTTTTTCCTGTAGATAGAGTCAATGGCTCTGGATCAGTTAAAGATGCTGCTGCACCAGTTCATTCATTGTCAACGAACCAAATAAACCATGAGGGTGCCGAATTGCTTGGGATTGTACTACCTTGTGAGGCTATGTCAATGGCATACCTCTACCATAATTCTGTAAATAGGGTCGACCCATGAGGCCATGCTAGCGTTGTGTTTGTTCGATAGTACTGTTTCCATATGCAAACGTAGACTTGTCTTTTTTCTTCATGTAATAGTTTCTGGAGGACCTTATCATAGGAACCAAGTTTCCGGCAAGGAAAAATAGTGTAGCAGAATGTACATTTTTAAGTTTTATATAAGGATTTCTTGGGTTTTGTACACAATTCACTTCTTAATTCATGTTTCTGCTGAATCCTTGTATGCTATCTTCAGCATCAGGTGGGAAAGATTATATTGCTTCCCATGCTGCATTTTGCCTACTGTTTCAGGGGGCGTTTCGATTGACGGATCTTGAAAATACTCCGGAGTTATTTGGACTGCTGAGTGGATATTTAGATGCAATAGAAATTATCAATATAGTTTACAGACTATACGGTGTTGAAATTTGTATATTTTGGTGCTTCGTATCCCTACTATATAAAAAGGCGAGTTTTGAAGTCACTGTAGATGCAACAGTATTCAATGAGCAAACACTGTTTATTTTCCCAATCTTTCGCTACTTGGTCCTCTAATTTTATTTTATTCACGAGTCTTCCAATTTTATAATTTCCTCCATTTCCATATTCTCTGGTGTAAAAAAATCAAGCACGACCAATCCTAAAGATCCATAGAATCAATTGGGGATCCGAAAAAACAATAGAAACATTCGAGTCTTCGATTTGGATGTAGAATATTTTCTGACTTTATTCAGGGCCATGAAGTGCTATTATTAACATGAAGAGGATATAACATCTTTATTGTTGGTTGCAGAGGTTATTTGAATCTAATGTAATTTCGAGC
>CAIGRL010167398.1:0-19888 GCA_903798325.1 Fraxinus xanthoxyloides | reverse complement strand
CAAAACGTTCCTACCTTTCATTTTTTGGCATTTTCATCCATACATTTCACATTTCATTGCACAAAATGTTCTTTTCAACCATTTTACCAATAAAATGACGATTTTACTCTCATATTCAAATGAAACAAAAAGAAAAGAAAAGAAAAGAAAAAAATGAACCACTAATTGCAATCATAGTCCTAAATTTTTCAAAATATTACATATAAGTCTTAAATTCTTTACCACACCACTTTCACAAACCCATCAAGCCACCTATAGATCCACATATCACTACCTTCTGGCCACCACGCCCTCTGGACTCTACCACCACTAGCCTTGCTTCACTCTCCCCAACATCCCATCCCACAATATTGGTCACAAAATCTGTCGAAAAAGCCATATTTGCAGCCTAAAATATCAAATTGTCGTATACAACCCTTTACGACAACCCCACTTTCTGCGCCACCCAAAGTCGAACACCATCACCGACGGTTGCCCTTCACATCGACGAACTTATACATGACCTCACATCAATCAAATATGCCTTAAATCATTCTACTGTAATCTAGACATTCGACAGTGGCAACGTTCATTTTGCCAAATTCTTCTCCTTCAATTCATGCATCCCGCAATACTAAATCCCCAAATTGTGGCATCAATCGAACCATCAACAAACCCAAAACGACAATGGGTATAAATCTAATTGAACTAATTATCCCTCAACCGTTTCAATTTCTAGTCCAAAACTTTCAACGAGCGCGATGCACGGAGAGAGTTGTTTGGCCAAAATTAGTGGGTCTTAAGTGCTCGAATCTTCAAATTTGTGTGGGGAAGCGAAATAAGGTTGGTGGTGTTGGAGTTTAGTGGGCGTGGTGACTGAAATGTGGTGCTATATGGATCTATAGGTGGCAACTTGGTAGGTTGTAAAAGTGGTGGTGGTGATGGAGAATTTATGATTTCTTTGTAATTTTTTAAAAACTTAAGGATTATAGTTATAGTTGCTTTTTTTTTTCTTTTCTTTTTGTAATTTGAATAGAAGGGTTAAATCATCATTTTATTAGAAAAATGGTTGAAAATGACCTTTAACGTAATGAAAAGTGGAAGGTAAGAATGAAAATATCAAAAAATGAAAGATAAAGACGTTTTGTACAATGATATTATAAAGGTAGGGATATTCTATATTGTTTACCCTAAACTTTTTAACGGAGGACTATTGATGTATTTTAATTAAAAAATAAAAAGGCAATTGGCTATGCTTTTAATCAAAGCCACGAATTCCCTTGTGAATTATGAGCGTCCAAGAATAAAATATGTTACAGTATTCGAATTGAAGATTGTCGCATTCTCCTCTTTCATTTTTGATACATCGTCCACTCAAAATTGCCGTCGCCGCCAGCTCCTCCGATCACCTGCTTGCGGTCGGAAAATACACAATTGTGATTATAAGTCCATAAAAGGCCTGGAGAAAGATTGAGCGGAGGGGTGGAGGTGAGGGTTGTGGAAATAACGTGAACGAGGATGATAACGCGATCGAATCTTGCGGAGCAGCTGAAGGAGTATCAGATTCGATCCAAACATGACTGGGCGTCTGTCTCTTTCTTTTCTTCCACCTCCAATCTCACCTCCTCTAGGTACTGATTTTTATTTATTTATTTATTAAAGAAATTTTTAACTGTATCATTTTCCTATGATTATTATTCCCAGTTATTTTTGTGTTTCCTCAATTTAGTTGATTTTTACAACAAATTGGGTTCGATTTTTTATTTTCCAATGAAGATTTACCTTTTAGTGATCTTACGTTGCTAGATTTAGATCAATTTGGGGTTTTCAGTTGTATGAATTTTTTTAATTAAATAGCTGAATTATTAAATTGTTAAATTCAAGGACATATTTCCGGACATAATGTTATTTGAAATTGAATTTTAATATGAGTAGATATAAGAGTTGTATGATGTAATTAGCTGGATTGGTTCTTCTAAATTTGGTTTTGTATGGAACTGAAATTCTTTCTAAAAATGTGTACAATAATGAAATTATGATTTTGTCTGCAGCAAATATTCCCACAGATATTAATATCACCAAATGAGTGAATAAAAACCAAAGATGATTGAAATGTAGTCTTGCGTGATAAATCTTCTAGTAAGAAAATAACGGGATCACACAATTCTACCTAAGGCTTATAGAGGATACGGACTATTCGTCAAAAGAACACATCTTGGAGCTCTCCAATAACGTTATTACCATGGAAAATATAGATAACACAATGAACATCAATTCAAAACAAGAGTGGATGGTAATGAGTTACTTCCAAAGAGATAATGGAATGGGAAATCAGAAATATTATTGCGAAGAAACCTAGTTGGGCAGTCACCACCGGGAATTTGATGTAAATTAAACCATGATTGGTCATGCGTTTATCCACCTTTTTCTTGTCTTTCTCTCACGTCCCTTGATTATGAACTTCCTGAAGTCTATAAATAGGAACAGCTAGTGGTCACGTGACAGATTACTAAAAACTAAATCTATATACCCCCCTTTCTTTGACTGGACCATTGCAAACTCGAAACATGGTTAGGCACTAAGTTCAATGGGTGTGATCTTTGGATAGATAGGTTTCAATCTGAAAACTGAGATCAAAACTATCATAAATCTGCAAACAAAGGATCATGATTTAGTAAATGCTTTCTATTATGGGCCCATAAGAGAATTTATTTTTAAGGAGATGTTGTATGTGGATATGGAATCAATTTCTAATAATATGATATAATAAATCGTAAAAAAGCCACCACGTGATTAATTCATTTTTTAATTGTCTTGAACTTTTAATTGTTCAATTCAGGAATTTGTATGCAACTTGCATTCGAATTAAATCTCGTGTCTGTTCATCTGTTGTGATTGGCTATTACTATACAAAAAGTATATGATACTATTCATAAAATCTAGCTTATAAGAGTGATATCGCCTTCTGAAATTTATGTTATTTTCCACCCTCTAGCCACTAATTTCTGTTTTTTATTATCCTTGCTCAATTGTTTTTACACTTTTAAAAAAAAACTGTATATTTTGATATGCTTTATGATGTGTCCTAACTTTTCTTTGTGGATGCAGGGTGGATGTTGCAGTATTTGTGATATGGGAACTTTTCACATTAGCATTCCTTGTTTTCTCGGCCATTTCCTTGTATTTCAGGCATTTGAAGCTTGCTATTATTTTGTTATGTATTACCCTGCTATTACTCTTATGCATGAGAATTGCAAAGCACGTAAGACTTGCCCGGAAGAAGAAGCGAAGGATGCTTCTTCCGTTATCTATGTAGAAGCCAATAAAGTGGAAACTTTTACAAGTGAATCAAGTTTGTCTGGTAGATTATGAAATTTTACTACCGTCGAGATTCTAGTTCCATTTTCTTTGGGGTACATGTAATTTTCACTTAAAGCTAGCTGATCATTAACAGGTGTGCTTATTCATACATAGATTTTGATTTTGATTTTGATTTTGATTTTGATTTTTCGGTTTGACAATTTAACCACCTCTATGTTGGTTTACTTTCTCGTAACTCCGGATTTCTCAATCTTTTGATAAATTCATCTGGTAGGACTCCGGGTTGGCATTTGTACCAGCATTTCATTTTCTCAACCGGTTATGATTGTACGAACTTGGGTTTATTGAATTTTGATTTGAGCTTCCAATAAACATCATTCTTACGTATGAAAGTCATCTAAGGAAAGAAGAAGAAAGAAAATTGTTATTTTTCATTTTCTTCTTGAAAAAAATAAAGGAATTTTAATCTCCCAACAAAAAAAGGTCCTTGAAACTATGATGAATAAGTCTTATCACAAGCTTTCTTCTGATTCCCTATGTTTTATTTAGGACATGTTTGACATGATTTTTGAAAAGCAAAAATGAGTTTTTAAAATTCAAAAGTCGTTTTTGGACTCATTTGACTAATTTTATGAAAATAATAATACTATTTATCATCATGATGATGAAATATCGACGATGTGATAACATGTTATTTCTCACATTTCTCTCTCTCTCTCCCCCTACTTTCTCTAATAAAAATTGAATTATCCATTTCCATTATTTTATATAAATTGTTACATCACCGATATTCAATTATCGTGATGATAAATAATATTAATCGCTTCTTCTGGTTGAATGGATTTTTAGATAAATTTGGTCCAATGTGTTTTCCTTAAAAAATATTTTCGGAATATGAAGTACTTTTAAAAATTAGTTTTCAAATAAAAATTAAAGTAGCTTCTTTCAAAAGTTTTTCTACAAAAAACAAAAGCAAAAGTCATATTAAATGTGCCTTTAGAAGCTTGACTTGAGGGTCGAGTAAGACAAAAAATGGAGGAAGATCAAGCAACGAAGGGGGTAAAATGAAATGAATGATGCTATGGAGCATAATATCAACTTTAGTGGGTCATTAATTAATAAATTAATAGTGTTGCATAGCATTACCCAAAATGTGATAAGGGCTACGTATAAGGATTGAGACGTGTTTTTCATATTTGATTATTTCTTAGTGAATATTGACATTGCACTAATGTATCAGTTTTTATTGGTGAATGTTGAGATCTTGCCATTTGCTAACATAGTTAATGGAGTAAAGTGACAACATTTGAATAGAAGATAATAAGAACTCGTCTAGTGGTAATTTTAATCCAAATTTTAAGTAATTATTGGACTGTTAGTAGCCTCCATTGTTGACTTCCTTCACACAATTAAGGCAGTCGTCACTAACGGTCAGAATTCTGCTTTTAATTGCCTCCATACAAGTCCTAAATCTCAACTCAATCGAAAAAGTGGTGGCGATAATAATTGAATGGGATGTCAGGGGTTTATGGTTTATGAACTAGTCAACGAATTGAAGAAATAATATGGTCAATGAAAATGTTCGAAATAAATTTTTTAAAAGAAAAGATAACTGAGTTTTTCTTTTTCATTTTTTTTTAACAGGCCATTATTTAAAAGGGCCTTTTAAGAAAAAATCGCCATTTTATACCCAAACCTCGCCAAACAGCAGAAGAAAAAGAAACAGAAAAAAAGAACAAATCCTCAAACGTCAAATTCAAATAATCTTTCTCTACTCTCTATTGCATTTCTATTAAAATCACTGCTTGAGGATGTCTAAAGAAAATTTGGTTCCAAGAGTGGACATTTTTGCAGCACAAGATTTTGTGCGTAATATTGGGCGATGAAGCAGTGAAACACGCGGCGAGAGGATGAGAAGCAAAGTCCCAGTGAATCACTATCCAGCAGATAATTTTTTTCTTCCCTTCTTCCTCTGATTGGCAATTTTTGGATTGATGAGCATTGTTTGCCAGGTTTATATCAATGATATAGAAAATTGCATTGCATTTCGTGCATATTACATTAATATCACATGGAATGACTTTCTATAGAATTTCTTATGTTGCCATATAATGTTGTCAATTCGGACCTCTGTGATTAAGAATGTAACGTGAATTCCTTAAACACCTTTTCAAGTGTTTGGTCATGGTATTCTGTGAATAATGTACCTTGAGCCGATTGGTAGTTTACTAAATTGTTTAGCAAACAATGTGATTCTTGGAATATTAGAGTCATTTGGTTGGGGCAATTATCGTATTATGATGTATTTGTCCAACTATGAAGTCGTGGGGAATCAGCATACTTTGCCAGGACCAAGTGACAACTTATAAACAGAGGAAGCACATTTGTCTTTTAGATGGAAAATGAACAATGGTCTTACTCTTAGGCCATAGCTGATAGAAGCCACATTATTCTTTGAAATGGATTTCACTTGCTAAGGGCAAATGAGCTACAGGTTATGATTTTTGATTTTGTTAGGAAAAATGGTTTCTAACTATTCTTGAATGAGTATGCTGCCAACAGGAAAAAAAAACCGTGGTAACAAATGCATTAGATAAATGCGTGGATAATGCAAGTATAACCTCTTAATGTTCTGGAATTGCTTGTTAGTTAACTTTACGAAATAGAAATACTTCCATGAGACATGGAACATCTTATATTTGCAAACGCTTATCATAAAAGTTTATAGTTGTAAATTTGAGTTTGCAATATTGTTCCATGTTTTGGTATTCATAAGCATATATTAAAAAATAAAATAATGATGGATTATTCCTATTGATTTGGCATACTTTAAGTATTATTAGGAGTTTAGATTTATAACATGTTCAAGGAGGTATGACTAAAGCACACATTTAATGATCACCTGGGAACAACCTTACCTCACTGTTGAAAATATCAAAGGTGAAATCAATGAGTATGGTACTTCATCTTGTGATTTGCAAGCATGGCGAGCATATCCCATCAAGAGGAAAGTGCTCGTTACATGTAACATTCTAGAGATAAATGTTGAGCCTAATTCTCTTAATAGATTTGTAAAAAATATTGTTGATGTTAATTATAGCTACATCATTGAAAAGCCTCCCTAAGTAAGTGATGGAAGTTTGACAACTTTCTTTGAGTTTGTGGCTTTAACTCTAAGATTGTTATGATACGAGGATAAAAGACAAGGGCTTTAACATATTGACTTATATGAATGCCAAGGGATTAGGAGCCTTTGTGCGAAACACGTCTGGCTAGGTTATATAAAATCTGTAATTCTAAGATATGTTTACGATGCTTCTTTGGTTAGCTTTGAGCAGTTCATAAGTAGATGTTCAAGTTGAGAGACGCGCTTATTTATTCACGAGTTCCTTTGTTTGCTACAGTTAACTTTAATTTGTAATAGTGGGGAATTGTTGGAACAATTTCATAAGTATTAGAAAGGAATTGACTGGTTCACATTTATTACGAACCAATTAGATTCTCAAGTGTGATTCTTCATGACTCTCAGGACTTCAAAGAGATCCCAAATTTTGATATTTCCCCTTATACTTCGGGATGATTCAGGAGATGTTTTCCAATTTTTGTCTCTAATATCAAATATATACGGATCATACCCGTTAATAAGCCAATTCTCATAAAAGTTATAGGATGGATCATTGAATCTGCACTGTAACTCCAATAAGTCAATTATATCACTCCATTATATACAAAACATATGAAAATGTCTTTGAATGATTGATAAATACAACAGCTAGTCTACTTCTGCTACCCCGCAACACTGAGTTCCCATATGTAGGGAGCTCCACTCTAATAAAACTGATTAATAAATAAGATTATAGTCCAACACATTGAATCACAATTTGCTAAATGCAAATTTTTGCAAATAAATTTAACCAATTAAAAGATGCACGTGCCAGTCGCACGCAATCCATTTCAAAGAAATAAGTGCAAATCAAATGAGGATTACATTTGCTTCATCAGCTCATACAGGCTGTTGAGGCTCTCTTTAATTTCTGAAGCAAGACACAACTGAGTCATTTGGTCATGGAGATAGACTCCAGAGACCTTTGCCATTGTTGGAGCAAAAGGAATAAATTTTTGAATACAATCTGCTGTTTCCGGAACCAGTCCTATCTTCCTCCAGGACTTGGTCGATATATTGTGCATGTAAATTTCTCCATCTTCTCCTCTCTTTCTCAGAAGAAAAGACAGTCTTTTGCCATCAAAAAACATTGGAATACCATTCCTGTAGTCATTGTTTCTTGTGTTACTTATATTTTCAATAATATGCCTGATTTGCCACTCTTTGTTTTCATAATGATAAACAGAGATGACAATTTCTTCTTGAAAAGCACTCACGAATGCAAGTGAACCTTGGACCCCCCCAAACCATATGTCATATCCAAACTGCATTATAGAGGTTTTGTTACCAGGTCCCTGAATGATTCTAGCTTGGCACTTTTTTATGTCGAAAGCAAGAATATCACCATCTTCTCTGAGCCAATGAAGTGAGCCATGGAAGTAAACAGGTTGAGTATTTCTGCTCAACTTACTTGATTTGCAAACAAATTCTATATGGATTTCTTCCCACTTGTTTGAACCAACTGTAAATGTTGTGAATTTACACACTTGGTTCACCTGGGATTGGTCTTCTTTTACATGGACTGCTATCAATCTGATTGTAAATGAATCAGTACTTGAATCAACAGCCAAGCCAACCGGCCCGGCAATCCAACCATCGTGATTTCCCTTTGACACCAGTTGGAATTCCCCAGTAATAGGGTTGAAAACACAATAGTTCTTGTAGCTTAAAACGTGAAGGAGAAGAAGGCCACCACACGAGGCCAAGATCGGAACTTGAATGGGTAGGATGTCATGAATCTCCAACATGTCAAGAGGGTAGGGAGGGTTTAGTTGAAGTTGGTAAAAAACACTGGGAGAAGTATTCGAGAAGTGAATGAGGTTACACACTTTGTGACTCGATTTAACAAAGTGCTCATGTGCAAATCTCTGATTAGAGATATAGGCATTGAAATTCTTGTTTAGGCTCTTGCATCTAACTGCATCTCTTGGATGGAAGCACGAGATCACCTCAAGAACTGTGTCATCATTCAAGTTGCCCATGCTTTTGTTCTGTAATGATTTTTCTATGTTTTCATGAGGGAGGGTATAAATAATGGGGGCAGGTAATCATAATCTACATTGGATCAGGGAAATCTGTTTCAATGTTTATTTTTACAACCTGGATTCTAAATACCGGCCATCAAAATAAAATATGGTAAGAGATTTTGAAAATCTGGGAAAATGATTATGACTTTAGATTTTGTGAATATTTATGCTTTAGATTGTAGAAATATGTCATAAATGTTATATTTTGTTATATATATATATATATATAATCTTATACTTTTAATACAACAGTATGAATTTTTGATTATCAGTTTTCAAAATTTGATACCCAAACTTAAGGGAGTCAACTATTCTCGCACGTAGGATTGTGAATGCATCTAAGTTGCCACAAAACACTCGAAAATCCAGGTTCATAAATTTCGAACCAAGCTTAAAATGAGCTTAGATTAAGCAAGTTTGAGATCAAAATGATAAGAGGGTATATGTTTATGGCAAGGAATCATAATATACGAAGACTCTGGAATGGAGTATGTTTACCCTTACGACTAGAAATAAGAAAGCCTATTTCGCTTAAAACATCTAATACAACCTATGCTATATGAATCTTTTGTCAATGTCGGGCCTGCTGTTTAACCATTAATGTTGTTGACATTAATATCGGTGTCATAATTAGTGCTTTACTCCAAATCATGTGCTATAATTCTGCATATCTATGATTTATGACCATTCACAATTAATTGAGCCATCATATTTTAATTATTAAGTTTATGCATTATGTTTTGCTTATATGTGAGTTAGATAGTAATAATTTCACGTATGGTGGTTGGTGACTAATTCATTTTTGTTGACTTGACTTGACAAGTCAAAATATTAAAATATGATGGAAAATGGGCTACGTTCGTTTTGGTTAATGTTTTATTATGTTATGGATATTGTTGATTCAATGTAGTGATTGATTAATATAATAGTAATTTTGACTCGAACTTGACAATAGACAATTTATGAAGCTACCAAATTTTTTAAGAATGTTAATGTATTGGATATGTATGTTTTAGTTTAGTTGTGTATATGATATTTGTGGTAGAAGATAATTTTTATCACTATGGTGCATAACTATTTTCTTTTTCCATTTTCTTACCCTAACTTAATACATCTCCACATGTTCAAAACATTCGGAAATCCTCACCAATTCCTACATCCATTTCCCCAAACTTCAAACCCAGATTTCCTCTTTCTTTAATTTTGATTATTTTCATTTTGCAAAGGTTGATTCCTTATCAACCTTCAAACTCTTGCTTAAAGATCTTTGATTTATGAACATTGAGGATTTTTTTTGTTTCTCTACCTAATATGTTTCAAGTATGTGGGGCTTTAAGCAATTTGTTTCTTTGTAGCAAAATGAAAAGCGGGAAAAATTGTTGTAAGTTTAGATATTTTGGATTTGAACCTTTAATTTTTATTAACTCCCTCCCAAATGTTTGGATATATATGCAGCACGAGGACCTTAGGACGGTTACATCCAAAAAGGCCATAATTTGTGCACGTGAACTGCACTTTCCCAATCTTTAATGACAAACTCATCACTTAATTTAATCTCAATTAAAATTTATATATAAAAAAATTGAATGGAAAAGAAAGAAAGAAAATCGCATTGGCCATCTTCTCCACCTTACCGCACCTAAATGACCCATCACCTCCCATATACCACTATATAATACTGCCATCATCATCGACGACAGTGCCTCTATGGGTACATAAAAATTGATATCGAAACTATATTAAGCCCCAGTTTGACACCCTTTTTTTCTCATTTTTATTCTCATTTTTCCTTTCAACCACACATTCTCCAAATAAAATAATATTACACACAAAACCTAAAACTTTTCCATCACACATTCTCCCATCAATCACTATTTCAAAAATTCTATTCTCATTAAAATGAGATTCAAAAACAAGCTAAATCAAAAACATAAATTAAAAACATCTTCAAAATCTAAAACCCTACACCAACTGGATCAACCACCATCACCCAATGCAATCGCACCACCATCGCTAACACCAACATCTACTAAACCTACTTTCCTACACTCCAAAAAACCTCTCATTGTCCCATGCTAAACCCCCTGGTTAATTATCAAATTGTTGGTCCCCACGATTTGCATTGCCAAACAAAGTCTAGGGTGGCTGAGGTTTAATTTCTTTGTTTTGTGTTACATGTTGTGGTCGTGAACTTAGGTTTGTTGGTGATAAAGTGTGGTGTTTATGGCATTATTACACGTTTGTGGTGGTGATGTGTTGGGGCTCTGAAGGTGGTGGAAGATGAGCGCATGGTGGTGGTAGCAGTAGTGATGGGCGGGCATGTTGTGGTGGTGTTGTGGCATAGGTCTGCATTGGGTTGGGATGTGGGATTTTTCAATTTTTCAATCTTTGTTACATTTTAAATGTCAATGGTTATTTATTTTTACTGGAAATGATGTAATTTTCTATTTGCCATTTCAAAATTTAAGCAAGTGCACTTCACATGCTTTACTAATGTACTCTTGGACGGTATCCATCCAAAAGTCCTTGTGTTGCATATTTTACCAAACATTTGGGATGGGCATGCCAAATATAAGAGGTTTGGGACCTCATTGCACTTTTTGAAAAGGTTTAGGACTGCAACTACAATTTTCCCTGTTGGATTTAAACCTTATTTTTAAAACGTGTAAGAGACCTCATTTACTTGACTAAGGGTAAATTCTTGGTTGATCGAATAAATAGAAACCGGGGCTTTTTCACCTATTTCATTTTTTTTCCCTTTTAGAAAGTACTGCTTATGCAAAGAGTAGTAATTACTGTTCACAGGAATGATAAAGCGAAATTTTATTTTTTTGGCATATTTAGAGCCTGGAACCTTAATTAGTGATATATTATGTTAAAGTGGCCGTTTTTGAGGTTCCAAATGAGTTTTAAATGTTGGATTAACATAAGTAATGGAGATCTAAGTAGACCTAATTAATAATTGATCTGTGAAAAATGAAAGTTGATGGATTATATCTTTGTGCTATAATTATTGACATCTCGATTTTATCTGATTGTGTTGAATGGGAGATTTGACTAGTTAAGGCTTCAAGAACTGTTGCACTTATACTGTCTCATTTTAAAGCCAAGGTAAGTAAAGATTCTCTAAGGCAAGACTTGGTACAATGTGAATGAGGTGACTCCTCATGCATGTTTTTCATAAAATTAAGGAAATGTATTTGTGTTTTAACTATTGATATGTGATATCTGAGTTATATGCTGGGAATATGAATGATATATTATTTATTTCATATTTGTGAGAGATGGGAGATTCTGATGCATTGTGAATATTCAAGTGATGTGATTGGACGTTTTGGAAGATGTCTTCTTTATCCACTACTAGGGCACTGAATGCATTGAGTTGTGTATTATGTTTAATTCCATGGGTGTGTGGATTATTAGTCCACAAACCATGAGTGATGCACCGATGTGGTGATATCTATTATTCCATGAGGCACGAGGATCATTAGTCCACCTTATGATTTGATTAGACCACAATGATATAGTTGTGGGTATGTCTAGTAGCAGGATAAAAGACACAAATAAGGGAATAAAATATACAAAAAAGATTAGTGCATGATGACTTTGGTACAAAAATTTCTTTTATTTGCTTGAAATGTCTTTGTTGCATATTTAATCATCCCAACCATGTACATTGATTATGCATTCATACTGTTATTTATTGAGTTCTAGCTCACCTAGTCTTGGTTTGTGGCTGAGTCTGGTGGCCAAGATGTCCGTGAAAGCGGTTACCAAACTTCAGGGGATTTCAATGGTTGGTGTATATGAGTTGAACCTGCTGGGAATTCTTATGTAGGTCTGTCAATGTTAATCCGCATAATCATTACAAATTTACAAGGAAAACTGTATTTCGTTGAATTTTTTGTTAGATATTGAAGTTTAAATTTGTGCAGTTTTGTAACTTGTTGAACATGATGCCTCTTTCCTTGTAAACAGGCGATGCGCACATGACATGTGGTCCATGTCTTTCTTACACATGTATTATCAAAACAAGGTTTTATTTTATATAGTACATGGTGTTGTTTTGCATGCCTTGTATATTGGTTTGAACCAAGATTTACTGTTGTGGATATTTTGTGTTCAGAATCTGAAGTCTGCAGCATCCTTAATAGACACGTCATCTATAATGATGTCATTTGTTTTGTCTGCTTCATCGCAAATTTTCTTGGTTCTGATGATTAATGTTTTAATCAGAATTTGACCTTTATGTTCTGATGAATGATGAAAATATTCATAATGTTATGTAAGATTTAACAATGCATCTTGCCGTTTAATTTTCAGTACATATATTCCATTCTTTTCCGACCTACCTATATACAACTTACACTATGAGTCTATCTTCTCTTGTTTCAGACTATGGATAAAAAGAGACTTAGTTTTGTGGTGGAGGATGGCTGTGTATTTTGCTTTAGTGAAAGAGTCTTGGAAACCCAGGAGTTCTTAGTTTTCTAGAAAACTTGAAGGATGAATTTAGGAAGGTGGCTAAAAGATATTTAAATAAAGTGTGTCTAATCTGAATTTTGTGTGTTTACAAGAACAGTTGGTGCCAGCTATTCACCATATGCTTGCCTCATTGGAGCAACTCTCAGTTAAGGTTCTGAATGGCCAGCTGAGACTAGTGAGCTCTCTCCTTTGCATTTAACAACACCAACGGTCAGATAGGCACCGGTGCTTCTACGAAGCCCTTTAATTGGGAAAGCCTAGGATGCTAGAGAAAAGGCAAATGAAGGAATATGTAATAGCTATGAGACATACTGAATTGGAGGAACTTTGGTGTTCTAATATGCAGTCATGGTTAATTCAGAAGCTATGGATTCAAAAGATCAAGGTTCAACTGTTTTTCATTACACAAGTATTTGGAACAACGAAGGAAGGTCCAGCTCTCAAAACTTGCAAAAGAATTGGTGTCATCAAGTGCGGATTGTTCTTTCCGTCGATGCCTTAGTGTGTGTTGTGTTATTCCTAGTTTGGTTAGGTTCTTCAGTTTTGGTTCCATTCATTTTCAATCTTTCTTTCCTGTAATCCATTTCCATTCGTATTTTCATTTTTGAAAGGTTGTATTTGTCTCAATTTGTTGGTACGTTGCAAAGTGATTTTATATGAATGTTAATTCTACATCAAATTTATGGCTTATTGGATAATGGTTACATTTTCTCCTATAAACACTAGTATTATTGATGTTCTGTGTCAATGTTTACTTACATGTCGTGCATGCTACTTTTGATCCCTCATGCTTGTGGTTTGTTACTATGGCAGAGCACGGCCACTAGGTATGCAATTGCCAACAAGGATTGTGTACATAAATTATGTACCCCTAGCATTGCTCTTGCTAGCAACCAGGACAATCAATCTTGTACCAGTGAAAACTAAAATTTTCAACTTCTTCCATTATTAAAGAAGATAAGTGAGCGATTTTATCTTGTAATTTTTTTTTTTTTTTATCATAACGAATTACTACAACTACAAAAGAGGACGTAGTCTCACATTAAGGCTAACCTCTATAAATTTGGAATGTCTTTATTTTTTTTCCTGTTAATTGATTACTCTCGATGGAATAGAACGAGGGTGTTTCAAATTCTCGATAACCCATTTAGGAACCAGTCTCTACTCGACACGGGCCAATTTAGACGTTCTTTCTAAGAAGTTGGGCCAGCATGACCTGAAGCCTGGTTTATGCTGGGTCGATGTGGCCTTATTTTGACATAGTAAAGGCAATGTTTGGTATTGAACGATATTGGCTAAAGTTTTGAATCATTGTTACTAAATCATATTCATCGGCCATCTATCACAATTTAGTGGGCAATTAAATCTAGATTTTAATAAAAATCATATAATCTCTTTTTCTTTTTACTAATAATTTTCTCGATTTTTGACTTTTCAGGTCAATTTATCCAATTTTTTTCCAATTTTTTGATAATTTTTGCTATATTTTATTGATAATTGTGTTGTATTGTTTTTATTTTTGCTAAGCTCTCTTAAATTTTTAGCTTAACATTTCTCTTTATTTGCATCTCAATTTCCTAGATGTGTCACTAAATTTATAATATTTAGATTTCCAAATAAAATTCATGCATTCTTTAATATACTTTTATATATATAAAAAAGGTACAAGACAAACTAATCGAAAGAACCATTCTTTGAGGCCATATTTTCTCCTCAACTAAATTCCTACTAACACTCTCATTAACAGGTTCTTGAATGGCGCCAAATCTCTATACCTATTCTTCAACTGTCAATTCTTCCGTACCATCCTGGTTCAGATCCTCTATTTCCCGGAACCGGGTTTTCTTTTTTCGGAAACCAACTCCATCATTCATCCTGCCATTGTCATGATCATGATCTGAATTTCTTCCTTTTCAAGTTAGAAATTGAAATAAAAAAGTGGGTTTTGCTTGGATATGATTTTCTTATTAGATTGCATATATAATATATAGATACAAAGAAAAATGGCGGGAGGAGGAGGATTGAGACATGCAAGGGAGCTAGATCAGACACCAACATGGGCAGTTGCATTAGTTTCGGCTGTGATCATTATCATTTCTATAATATTGGAAAAAACTCTTCATAAAGTTGGAGCGGTAATTCTGAATAATTCTCTATTTTTTTTCTGCTCTGTGAATAATAAAAAAAATATGACCCTTTTGATGTAAAATGGAAATTTTGGTGA
The DNA here is from genome assembly GCA_903798325.1 of Fraxinus xanthoxyloides. Classification (NCBI taxonomy): domain Eukaryota; kingdom Viridiplantae; phylum Streptophyta; class Magnoliopsida; order Lamiales; family Oleaceae; genus Fraxinus; species Fraxinus xanthoxyloides. The sequence continues at coordinate 4,689 of CAIGRL010167398.1, read as the reverse complement.
AAAAAATAATGTTCTAATTGATTTTTTATTTTTTTTGCGAGAAATATGATTAATTATGATCTTTTTTTCCTTGAAAGTATGGATTGGGATCATATGTGACGGTGAAATTTACGGAAGATTAATGAGAATTAGTTTGTTCAACCCAGTGGAGCTAAAATATTTCGAATTAATGACGAAAAATTTAAGCATTACGATATAGGAAACAACAATGTTGATTCGTTTTCATTTTTTTCATTGCTATGTTTTATTTATGGTGTGAACGAAGGAGGGTCTTGGGTTTTTTCAATGATTAGATGTGATTTGTCGTCCCTTTAATAGTTTAGCTTTTAGACGAGGTGGTTGAATTTAATAAGGTCATTTTACAATAGATTTCCAGATTGGTCCAGTCATCGTTTTGCACAAGGTTTGTGCTATTGTCAATTTGGTTTAGTGAAAATTGTATTTGTAAAATTTCTACTACGGCTTTCTTTTTCATCCCTATTGATTTTTTCCTTTTTTCCAGACATTTGAAAAAAGAAAGAAGAAAGCATTGGTTGAAGCTCTAGAGAAAATTAAAGGGGGTAAGAGCTCAATCTACAAGTTATTACACTAAGAGCATGTTTGGTGGCGAGTATTGGACAGGACAATACTAAACATCATAAATGAAAGAAAAAGATAAAACTTTCATTATAGTGTCCCGGTGCAACATACCAAGCATGCATTAAGTGTCCTTTACATTGATTACTGATTTCCCTTTCTTTTCTCAATTCATGATTTCAGAGCTTATGGTTCTAGGCTTCATTTCCCTACTTTTGACCTTTGGGCAGAACTACATTGCCCAAGTCTGTATCCCCGAACATGTTGGAGACACTATGTTGCCATGCCCCAAGCGAGGACATTCTAAAGAACCACCTGCACATAAGATTGAGTCACATAGAAGGCTCTTATGGTATGACCATAGAATTTTGGCAGCAGATAGTTCAGCCAAAGAATGCAAGAAAGTAAGAATTCATTAATTTGCCAAAGTCAATTTTACATTTGATCTGCTTGGGATGCAGCAAAAAACTTTAGTGTTTTTGGCTCTTCCTGTATGTGTGGGGTGACTTTGTTGATTTAATGCTTTTGCCCTTTCTGTTGGATTGTATGCTTTTCTTATCGGCCTATTATATGGGTATATTGGGTATTTGTACACGTATCAGGTTGCTCTAATACTCCTATTATATAAAAGATTTATAGGGGCCATTTTTGTTGAAGATATATAGACTAAGAGGCATGAGATCACCATTGTAATTCTCCTTCTTGATATTGAAAAAATTACTGTAGCGAGTGATTTTGTTCTGATTTCATTTTACCTATTATCGCTCTTGTGACTGGGTTAGGTCTAAATCCCTAAAAATTTTCAATGCGAAATATTTAAATTTTCTTGCGACTACCTCAGCATTCAGGGGCGGACCCACAAATTTTTTTTTTTAATAGCGTATTGACTTATTTTCGTTAATAATATGCTAAATATTTTTGAATTCTCATTTTTTACCCCACAAGACAAATGATTTGGGTTCGCCCCTGTCAGCATTAGTGAAACACTGATCTTTTGTATACTCCACGATTATTTTAAACAAATGTGTTTTTTTAATGTAATAGGGATATGTGCCACTTATATCCATCAATGGACTGCATCAACTACACATCTTCATATTCTTTTTGGCCATATTCCATGTCATTTATAGTGCAATAACGATGATGCTGGGAAGATTAAAGGTAACATTTATTCAACATAATATCCTAAAGGTTTCAACTTTTGGTCATGATTTCTTGCCTAATCTGGAGACCACTTTCTCTTGTGGTCAATGAATTTGGCCTTATTTGTATTCTGGTTTCTTTTTGTTTGAAACAACGGTGCAGATTCGTGGATGGAAACATTGGGAAAGAGAATTTGCTAATGACTATGAAATATCAAATGGTATCTGTTTCCTGAGAACTAAATATAATGATTTTTGTTTTGAATACACGTTTCCTCATTCATGATTGTACTATCGAGTTGTTTTTCACTTTGTTTCTAACATCTGTGATTGTATTATGCAGATCCTTCTAGATTCAGGCTTACACATCAGACATCTTTCGTAAGAGACCATACCAGTTTCTGGACGAGAACGCCCGTCCTGTTCTACACTGTAAGAATAACGATGAGTAAACTTTTGATATTTGATTGATTATTGTATAAATCTGAAACCGGCAATTGTTTTAATAGCATCATCTCAGATTTTATGAACTGGTATGCGAATGCAGTTTAATTTTACTAGGTGTGAAGAATTAACTGAACTCAACCATTTCAGGTTTGCTTTTTCCGGCAATTCTTTAGGTCTGTTACTAGAGCTGACTACTTGGCAATGAGACATGGCTTCATCTCGGTATGTTCTTCAAAAGAAATGTTCGTGTAATGTTAGATATTTTATCCAAAATATTAATACTTACCATTGAATGTGAAATGTTTATAGGTTCATTTAGCCCCTGGAAGTAAGTTTAATTTTCAGAAATACATCAAAAGGTCATTGGAAGACGACTTTAAAGTTGTTGTAGGAATCACGTATGCTTTATTTCCTCTTTATATTTGTTATTTCCTTGGTAGAATATAAAGCACCAAATATTACTTGTCTCATTTGATATCTTGGTGTTTCTTTCAGTCCAGTGCTATGGTTATCTGCGGTGGTCTATCTGCTTCTCAATGTTTCAGGATGGCAAACTATGTTTTGGCTGTCAATAATGCCCCTAATAGTAAGCTTTTCTTGTTATAATATTATTTCCGTCCTTTCTATTAGTTTCGACTAGATTTAAAAGCTAATTACTGGGTTGGTTAAAGATAATGTTAGCAGTTGGTTCAAAGCTACAAGCAATCATAACTCAAATGGCTGTTGAAATCCAAGAAAGACATGCCGTTGTTCAAGGCATACCTCTTGTCCAAGTCTCCGACAGACATTTTTGGTTTAGCTGGCCTAAATTAGTTCTTCATCTTATCCATTTCACACTCTTTCAGGTTGAGTCGCTACCTTTTTCATTCTGTTTTCCTTTTCTGTACATTGCAGCATTCTCTATTTTCTGAAAATGATGGATATTTTTACTGTTTGGCACTATGTGTTCCAAGGGCATTCAACAACGTAGGACTGGCTTGGACTATACAATGCTACAAAATTTAGCTTCTTTTTCTTCCTAATGGTGTTTTGTAATGTCAAATCAACCTTACCAGACATACAAAAATGTGTCATGCACATCTTTCAGTATGATAATACTTTATATTTGTAGTGCCACTTTTCGGGTGCAGATTTTCTGATCAGCGTTTTTTTCCCCCTCTTATCTTTGTCCAGAATGCATTCGATATAACATATTTCATCTGGATATCGGTAAGGAATCTCTTTTCCCTGTATTCTTACGTCTACTAAGCATAAAGTACCCTGTTCTCGATGGATGAAATACTTTTTTGTATTGCAGTATGAATTCGGGCTGTATTCTTGCTTCCACGACAGCATATTTTTGGCCATGCTCAGAGTTGGTCTCGGGTAATTATTGAGCTGTTTTCTCGTTAGTCCATATTCTGAAGGTTGTTCACCTGTTGAAAGAAGAAAAGTAGTAGTGGAGATTTTATGTGAATATTATTTTATTTTTCAAAATAACAGGATTCTTGAATTTGTATCATAAATTTTGGTAAAGGATATGAGTATATTGGAATAAGCTCATTCTCCTTTCAAATTTGCAGGCTGGGAGTACAGTTTTTATGCAGTTATATTACGCTTCCACTTTATGCACTCGTGACACAGGTAATTCTCCTCGACGATCCATTTTTATTTCATTTCTCTGAGGTAGTTTTTGTTCAAGAGCAATTACTTTTACTCGAGTCAGTCGAAAGAATCGTATTCTCAAGTTCTCGTTCCTGCGGTGTATTTTCAGATGGGATCAAACATGAAAAAGACTATTTTTGATGAACATACTTCCAAGGCATTAATGAGCTGGCATAAGCATGCAAAGAAGAACAAAGAGCGTCCTCTCACCCAAGCATTAGGAGGGAGCCCAAGAGATTCAGTTCACTCTTACTTTCATCCCAATGGTGGGGACGATGCTCGATCAAGTATTGAGATGATAGATGCAGAAGCACTTTCTTCTAGAACGACGGCCAACATCACTGCCAGTGTAGACATTCCCAGAGAAAATCGTGATAGTAATCAATCTGCGAATAGAGACTTGTTAATAGGCCCGTGACCAATCGCGCAAAGTGTATAGAATATATTGTGAATTATTTTACGTTTTATTTGTTCTACTCGTGTATTAACACTTCAATTTACTACCAACTACTTTATTCGTTCTACGAGTATTTGCACTTCAATTTACTAAAAACTAATTATTTATCTATTTATTATATTAAGAAATAACATAAACTGAACTTCACGTTTGTTCATTACCAAACAAATTTTTTCATACATTATTTGAATTATTTTTGTCCACATTTACTTGAGACATAAATCATCACGGGCACTTGACATGCATTGCATGTCCATCAAACTAGTATGTAAGATATGTTTTATTTTGACCCCCGGGACATATTCCAACTGGCAAAGGAAGGGGTTCTTAGTTGCTGGCAGTTCAGAGGTCGCGGGTTCAATTCTTTGGGCTCTTGGAAGGCATGCTCTCTCTTGGAATGCAGGATTTATCCTGGAAGGTAAG